>CAUYON010011782.1:0-18338 GCA_963573935.1 Arctocebus calabarensis | reverse complement strand
CCTCTTTAGAGGACAATTTAAACCATTCACATTAATTGAAAGTAATGATAAATCTTTAGAAAGTCCAGTGGACATTTTTAGTCCTTTCATCATGGTGGAAGATGAAATTTGATAAATAGTTTCTGGGTGAGTTTACTTTTGTTGTGGAGGTTTGCGCTTGTCATTGTGGAGGATAGGTCTGAGAATATCCTGGAGGGCTGGCTTAGTTATAGCAAATTTCTTCAGCATGTGGATGTTGTTGAAGTATTGAATTTCTCCATCGTAAATGAAACTCAGTTTAGCTGGATACAGGATCCTGGGATGAAAGTTCTTTTGTTTCAGGAGATTAAAAGTCAATGACCATTCTCTTCTAGCTTGAAAGGTATGATCAGAGAGATCTGCAGTTATTCTAATATTCTTCCTCTTGTAGGTAATGGATTTCTTACATCTGGCTGCTTTCAGAATTTCCTCTTTCATATTAACTTTCGTGAACTTAACTATGATGTACCTGGAGGATGTCTTATTTGGGTTGGGTTGTGCGGGGGTCCTGAAACTGTCTGCTTTCTGAATTTCAGAATCTCTTGGCATGTCTGGAAAGTTCTCTTTCATAATCTCATAAAGAAGAGACTCTGTGCCTCATGACACCACTTCATCATTTTCAGGTATCCCTATAAGGTGAATATTGGTTTTCTTTGAGTTATCCCAGAGCTGTCTGAGAGAATGATCCATTTTTGCCTTCCATTTCTCTATCTCTTTGAGCTTTTGGGAGCGTTCGAGGTCTCTGTCTTTAGTTTCAGAAATTCTTTCTTCTGCTTGCTCCATTCTGTTACTGAGGGATTTACTGTATTTCTCAGATCTTTTAGGGCTACAACTTCTTGTCTCAATGTGTCAAAATCTTTGGACATTTTGTCTTTGAATTTGTTCAGTTCTTGAGACATCTTTTGGGTCATCTTTTGGATTACTGCTTGAAATTCTAATTCCATCTTTTCCTCCATTGCGCTAATCTTAGTTGCTATCCAGACTCCGAATTCAACTTCTGACATCTCAGCCATTTGCTTATGCAAGGGATCTTGTGCTTCATCTACCTTGTCATTCCTTGGGGGAGTTGATCTACTCCGGTTATTCATATTGCCAGAGTTTTTCTGTTGATTCCACCTCATGTTTATTTTTCACTGTTGCCTATGACCATCCTCAGAGTTGGGGAGGTGTCTCTCCCAGATCAGACCCTGGCAGAATCACTCTGTTGTTACTGGATCTTTATAGGGACCCTGTGTTTCTAATGAGTTCTCAAACCCTAAAGGGTGGAGAGCTTAAATCCTCCTCAGCCTGCTTAGAAGACAGTTTAAGTTGCTAACTTGGGCTAAGCAGAAGCTTTCCCAGGAAAGCGTTGTGGCTGGGATCACTCCTTAAGTGGCTATCCACTTACCAGTGTGCCAAAACCGGTCTCACCTTATGCCTCTGAGGGCTAAGGCTGCAAGGCGTCTCAGTCCCCACCCTTAGGCTGCTCAGTCACTAGATTACTCACTCCTGCCCGATGCCTGTTATGCTAGGCCTTAGGGTGGAGCTTGCCAGGGCAGTTCTCCCACAATGGCTCCACATAGCCCACCACCAAACACTGGCAGCTCTGTCTGGCTTGGTGGCCCAGTCTGAGGCCCCAGACAACACTCAAAACCTCCACACTCCTGCCCAAGTTCTCCCAAGGCAATTCAACTGAGTGCCAAGTCCAAAAGAAACCCAAACGGCTCACAGGCAAGGCCTTTCCAGCCTGCAGTCCCACTGTTGCCCCACCCACAGCTGCCAACAGGATCAGACCAAATGAATAGATGCAACCACTTGCCCAATCTCCACTGCTTTTGCCTTCCTCAGGGTGTCCAGCAGCCTCACGCTGTCTCCCTGTGTCCCCAAAGGGAAGTTTTTGGGCAGATCCTGCCTGCCAGAGATGCCTGAAGTCCTCTCTCCCCAGTCTCATCGTGCCCAGCCACAAGGAAGCTGTTACTCGGCCGCCATCTTGCCACTCCTCCCATCGAATTTAATGATTTCTTATTTTATGTCTTCCTCAACCCAGCTATCATTCATCACAAGGCTGTTTCATTTCCAATTTTTTGTATGGAGATGAACGTTTTAGTTAGACTTGAGTTCCACCTTTACTGCCTTATGGGCTGAGAAGATACAAGGCATGATTTCTATTTTTTAATTTTTCTGAGTGTGGAATATAGGCTGTTAGGCAGCAAGGCCCCCACAGACTGCTTACTCTCAGCTGCTTGTGGAATTTTTTCTTTGATCTTGACTTTGGACAAGGTTAATTATAATGTGTTTTGGAGATGCTCTGTTTGAGTTGAGATGACCTGGGGTTCTATATCCCACTGAAAGGAGTGTGTCAGAGTCTTTAGTAAAACTTGGGAAGTTTTCATTTTTGATAGTCTCTAGTAGAGCTTCCTTTCCTTTGGGACAATCTTCTTCCCCTGCAGGAATCCCTCTTATTCTTATGTTTGCATGCTTCGTGGAGTCTTATAGTTCTCTAAGTGCCTGTTCTGTTTTCTCTTTTCTTTTATGCCTCTTTAACTACCTGGGTTAACTTGAAAATGTTATCTTCTAGCTCTGAGTTTCTTTCTTCTCCATGGTCTAACCTATTTTTGATACTTTCTACTGCAACTTTACATTCCCAGATTGTCTCCTTAATTTCCTTAAGCTCCATCAAATCCTTTCTACATTTTACTTCTCTCATATGACTTTTGGTTCTGTCTTTCCATTTTCTCATCCATTCCTTTTTTTGTCTTTGTCATCCATATGTTAAACTTCATTTCTGTCAAGTCCAATAATTCTTTACAGGTGGAGTCTTCTGCAGTAGCTGCCTCATAGTCCCCAGAGGAGTTGCTCTGTTTTGGTTCCTCATGTTGCCTGAATTTTTCTGTTGGTTCCTTCTTATGTGTTCTTTCTTCTTGTTCATCCCCTTGTCTTCCTTTCTTTTTCTCACTGCCTCCTTTGCTTTAAATGACCTTGTCTCAGAACTTAGAGCTTGAAATGACCTTAACCTGAGCAAAGCCAAACCCCTCCTCATAGCCAAGTAAACAGAACTTCTTGTTCTTGATGGCAGTTCCTTCCAATATGTTGCTGGGACACCAGGTTGCACTGTGGTTGTTTTTAGAGACAGAGAGCACAGCCAGCAACCTCTATGGTCCTTATTCCAAAAACTTAGTTGCTTTTGGTGATTGCTTGATTGTTTCGCTAACATTAAGACCCTGCCAGGTTAGGATCTTGAAGCTCACAAGTATCCTTCAGGGGCAGGTCTTACAGTGCCTCCTGACTCCAGTTCCTGTGAGGTGCGGGAGTCCCTCAGCATGTCCCAAGAGTGGAGTTATGATCCCAGCAGGGAGAATTGAGACAGCTGTCCTTTATGCCCCTGCTAATACCTTCTCATGACCTTCCCACAATAGCAGCTCCCTGGCCACTGAGACCTTCTCAGCATGGCTGCCTCACTAGCCACCAAATTGATGGCAAATCCACTCCAACTGGTATTCTAATCTGGTTGCTGTATACTGTTCAAGTCCTCCCATTCTTCCAAGATTTCCACTCAACAGGCAGCCTCCCCAACACCTGAAAACCCCAGAAAGGCTTTCTCCCATCCCAGACCTCCATGAAGAGCCAACCAATCCCAGCCAGTCACAATGACTTGCCTATTTTATCAGATTTCCACCACTCCAGATCATACTCTATACCCATCTCACCACCTCCTCACTGTGCTCCCTGAGCTATGTCTCTGGGTAAGGTCCCCATGACAGGTATGGCTGGGTTCTCTCTTTTTCCCCTGTTATTCTAGAGGACCTCAGCTGAATGATCCTTCCAGTTCACCATCTTGCTCCACCCCCATAAATATTATTTTCTTAGTGTAGGAATCCTACCTCTGTGCAGTTCATATCAAATTATTTCTATTTGTATCTCAAGTGTATGGAAGTTTTAATAAAAATGGCCAATAAATATGTAAAAATATTTAAATGTATTAGTCATCTTAGAAATAGAATTAATCTATGTTAAAAAATAATAAGGATTTGGCTCAGTGCCTGTAGCACAGTGGTTGCAGTGCCGGCCACATAAACCAAGGGTTACGGGTTCTAACCCAGCCAGGGCCTGCTGAACAGCAATGACAACTGTAACAAAAAATGGCTGGGTATTGTGGTGGGTGCCTAAAGTCCCAGCTACTTGGGAAGCTGAAGCAAGAGAAGTGCTTAAGCCCAAGAGTTTGATGTTGATGTGATCTGTAATACCACAGTACTCTACCAAGGGCAACATAGTGAAACTCTGTCTCAAAAAAATACTGAGGACTAAAATGAAAAATAAATAATCATAAATCTTTGCAAGAATGTAAAACAAATAAAATTGTCATAGACTATTGATGTGAATATAAATGGTATGATGCAAAGTTATTTTACTGTTTAACCACTTTGGAAACCTATTAGGCAGATCTACTAAAGCCAAACATGTATGTGGTCTTTGACCCCCCCCAAATATTGAATTATCATGACCATAAGAGCATTATTTTAATAGTTAAAATATGGAAGCAATCTGAGTGTTCATCAAGGAGAGAACAAATAAATAAATCCACACAATAGAATACAGCACAGCAATGAAGGTAAACTAATTTCCACTGCATGTAGGAATATGAATGAATCTCACATACATAATTTTAAGCAAGGGAGTTCAGAATTTACTATATTTATGTACCAAAACAAACTAACTCCTTGATGGAGCAGTGAGTGTGAGGAGGATGAGAATAACTAGAATTACTGTCAATGTTCTGTCTCTTGATTAGGGGCCATTACTTAATCACGTATTATCTATGAAAATTTATTGAGCTAAGTATTAATGACACACCTACTTTCTCACATGTATATTATATTTCAATAGAAAACAAATTAAATACAGATAAATGTAAAGGTTTTTTGTTAAAGCATAAGATACAATTAAGTAACATATTTAAGTAACCAAAAGGTTTTAATCTAACATCACTCTTGTGTCCTTTATCTCAAATACATTATTCAACAACCTTGTAGCCATGGAATATTTAGGTTCTTATGCATTAGCTGAATATGTGGGTCATTACAAAAGTTTTGATGTATTATGACCCCTTATTTCACTTACACATGGATTTTTTTCTTAACTTTTGTTTATCTCAAAACTTTCATAATGGTCCATGCATAACAAAGAGTAAGGCACACAGAAGCTGACATGAAGTTCATTTAAATTGGGAAATGATAGTGCTATCACAGTAATCCTTCTTGCTTTTCTACAGATTGATATTAAACTATGTTGCTACATAGAGCATTACATTTCTATTAAGATGTAATTCCAAAGTTGTTAATTTATCTAAAAAGTATGAGATGCTAATGATGTTCAGAATGTAGAAAATTTATTTTTGCTGAGATACCAAAGTTTGTATGCACAAGATCCTTATCGTAATATTATCTTATTTTTACCACATGTCTTAACATATATAAGAATGGATTATAATAAGTGTTTTAAAAATTCTTAAGAGGAAAATTTGACTTCTCAATTGAAGGACTATATAGAAGTGAGTAAAGTGTTGTTGTTTTTTTCTGTGTTAATGAGTAAAGTTTCTATGCTATTAATAATTTTAAGTGGTCATATACCACCGTTTTTTCTATGCTATTAATAATTTTAAGTGGTCATATACCATTTAGACTATCTAAATTTTTTGGTTGTTTATTATTCAATGTTATTAACTTCATATATAGCATATATGTTCCCAGTCAAACTTTATTAAGTATCTTAAGTTGGTCCCATAGAAATAGACACTATGAAGAAGCTTTTGGAGCTATGATTTATTCAAAAATGTCTTCAAGAAAACTAGTAGGAGAGTGAGTAAGTGGAAGTTGGAGCAAATCAAATCTGAGATATCAGGCAAAGTCCCACAGTGGATAACTTTGTGCCATTCTGGCTTAGGATAGCCTGGATCAAAAGCAGAAAACTTGAGTATTTAACCCCCTAGGTCCCTTGGCTAAGGGCTGGTCCCCAAAAGACACCCATATTTAAGCATTTCTGGCTCCCCTTGTTCACAGGTAAAGCAGTGGCAGCTTGAGGGGAAGATCTCAAAGACTCATAGACACTGCCTTGAGTATAAAAGCCCATGAACAGGTATTCACCGTTAAGGGATCTGAGAGAATTCAGGCAGAGCGCAATGGTATCTTATACAGTGGACTGCCTCTAAAAAAAAAAAAGAGAGAGAAACTAGCATCCTTATTCACTTAATAAACCCTTTACACAATTTTTTCCCCCTGAAATAATGAGTTTGTTTCCCATTTGTATGTTTCCTTTTGAAGAATGTCTACCAGGTTCTTGGTCCTTTTTCTTTACTGTCATTGGGCTTTATGTTGCATATTTAGCTCTTCAAAAGATAGTTGATAAAATAAACAACTCACTTAATGGTTTTATGTAGAACAAATGAGCATTTCAGTATTTCAGTTAAAAATATTACACCTCTAAATTTTGAGACTATTTCTCAAAAGTTATCCTGATAATAGTCTCCATTTATAGTGCTACTAGTACTTGTGAGGTAAACGTCTCCTTTATCAGAAGACCAAATTTTCTGTCTGATAAATTTATATTGATAATAAGTAAGTGTTAGGAACATTCAATTCACTTCAGTCTGTTTTCAACTATAATCTATAAAACCAAATTATTCTTAAATTATAATGTTCAACAAAGTGAATTAAATAACGGGCATTTACCAATGAGCTAGAGCACAATGGATTTTCTATTTTCTTACTGATCTGTTCAAAAACCTTCCATTATATATTTGATTCATAACTAAGCTTGTCCCCGAATGTTGGTAAAAGTAATTATCAAGGCAATAATTTTTTAAAAGGCAAACTAGTTACAGTTCCTGGGGAAAATGGGCTCCCTTTTTTTTAATTCATCTATGTGTATATGACTTAATAAAGAAAAAATGCCTTTCTGAGGTAGATAGAATTCCTGTTGTAATATTTCAAGTTCTATGATGACAAGAAATCATTGATTCAATTTTTTGCTTTTGAGATGTTTCTATTATGGTTGCATGTCTTTCGTGGTTTGATAGGCATAATCTCACATTTGTAAAAGTATTACTCCATAAGAAAATTGATAAATTCAGAGTCCTGATTTCAAACTAGACATGCTGTAGAATCTCTTCATAATATAAATGTGTTCTAATCTCCAAGTTGTATTTCCGTATAGAGAAGGTAAAGAATAGCTAAATTACAGATTACATCACCACATAACATGATCACAATGAACTCACATATTAATATGGTCAGCAAATGTTAATTGTTTACATTCTCAACTTCTAAGCCCATCTACATATATAACTAAGTAATAAGCATAGAATTTTGTTCAATAGTCCTATATTTTCAGTATACACAAAACTGAAAATAATTTCCAAATGTTTTAACTGGATGTACACTGAAGAACCAATAGAATTGGAAACAGCTTCACCAGAAAGATTTTTTCAAGTGTAAAAAGGACATTTTCATGGCTCGGTGCCTGTGGCTCAACGGGCTAAGGCACCAGCCACGTACACCTGAGCTGGCAGGTTCAAATCCAGCCCAGGTCTGCCAAACAACAATGATGAATGCAACAAAAAAATGGCACAGCATTGTACAGGCAGGTGCCTGTAATCCTAGCTACTTGGGAGGCGGAGGCAAGAGAATCACTTAAGCCCAGGAATTGGAGGTTGCTGTGAGCTGTAATGCCATGGCACTCTATCCAGGGTGACAACTTGAGGCTCTGTCTCAAAAAAAAAAAGAAAGAAAGAAAGAAAGTTTTCATTAAGATCATTCTTCCTTTATTAGTATATGGAACTCTGTCCATTCTTATCTGGTCAAAATATGCCACATTCTGTAAAGACTACAAAGCAATTTTTAGGTCAAAAATTTTGTGTATGTTCAGTTACAGGAGAGTTTTCTGCAGAGGAAAAAAAAGGCAAGTACTGATACATCTTACTCTTTGAAAGTGGGCATAATTTCCTTTTTGAGATTGAGGCCCTGAGAGTGTGAATAAATACAATATGCATATCAGGTTTTATTATTACTTGCTCCCCCCTAATTTAAAGACTACATCAAAATATAATTTATAAACATATGAAAGAGCATTCATCTGGGGGCAATAAAAAGGCGCATACAGCCTTTGGGGTATGAGAGTATGGCAAATATATTTTATTTTATTTTACATTAATTTTAATATTATAAGATACCTTGGTATCATTATATTAATAAATAAGATAACCTACTTCCCAAGAGTTAAAGTGCTTTCCAGATATAGTGAACATTAAAATATAAATATCTTTTACATGACTGATTTTCCATCAAAGAGAGTTCCTAGTTTTACATATTTTTTTCAAAGACATGTAGTAGAAGTTTGCTATTTTTGTGGTTTCAAATGATTCTGAAAAAGAAAGGTGAGTTAGGCTGAAAGGGGTGCATCTTTATTTCACATCATCCAACCTCAGCAAAATGCACACAGTCATCAAGGGTACTTCTGTTGTCTAAGACAACAGCATGATTTGTATACCTTGAGAAGGGGAGAGAAATGCAAATGATACAGTTGGGTTAATCAGTATTATTGGAAGCCTTTTCTGAGTTCTAATGATGTATGACATTTATAATCTCTTCATACATATTTCAACATTGTAAATTATTTGAGAGGAATACAATATCAGAACTTAAATAAAAACTTTAATTTGTTGCTGTTAAATTGAGAAGTTAATGTTTCTGGAAAATAGATGCAAATCTAGTGGAACATATCTAGCATATAAACAGCAGACTTAAAGTTAGTAAAAGAGTAAAGAATCCGGCAGAATGCAAGTTCTAAGGATGCTCAATTAAGTGGCCAAGATCAAGGAGAACATGAGAGTTCAAGATATAAGGATCTCAAAAGCAGTATCAACGTCTGGGAGCCTTGGTACTAAGCAAATCCTTTGTGTGAGGCAGGAAGTTTTATCACTTCTGAAGGGTGCATGTGGAAGATGTAGGGAGGAGTCAGATCTTGATGTGCTTGCATTGCTAGTAATAATTATTTTATAAGTTTGAAACCAATATTCAATTATTAATTGTTAGTAGATTAGAAGTATTATTAGGAATAGGGAACAAAGTCTAGATTAAGGGGGAGAGTTATGGGGATTTCGGTTCAGACCCATTTTCATGGCTCTGAAAAGTGTAAGATCCTGTTTTTAATGTTTCTGCAGTCTAGTCTGTTTTACTAACCCCTCCCCTCACAGCTGTAGCACAGCAGGTGGCTTTGAAACCACTTTCTACCAGGGCAAGGCTGTGTTCTCTAAGGGAGTGGTTTTGGGGAGTTAAGAACATGAACTCTTTAAACTTTGTCCAACCCAGGAAGACTTGCTCTGGACCAGATAGGGAGAAGAAGGATCTCCTTTCTTCTAGCACTTTGATTGGGCCAGAGGAGTCTATCTGTTTGGACACAGGGCTGCCAGAGTATTAAAACATTACATCGTGGTGTGTGACTGTGGATCAGCCAGAATTTGGTCCTTGAGTTGGCTTCCTTATCAAGACTTTGTTTACATTAAGACTATTAAACTTTGAAGCAGTAAAAAGCAACAAGTAAATCTTTGCAATTAATGTAATCAGCTGTAGAGTTAGTAGGAACGCAAGTGCAGCATGAACCTTGACAGGATTGTTTGCCTTGCTTTCATGAGATTTATGACTGTAACACTGATATATGAAATAAATACAGAGCTAGTCTGATACTCAGGGCAGCATACTGCAAGCCTCACAAGAAGCCTTTGCCATCTCCAAAGCCCCGCTGCTCTTAAAACTATCTCTTTGTCTGTGTCTATTATTTCTCTATCTTAATATTCAATAACTCCTACTAATAATTTTTCAGGCTTCTTGCACCACCAGGCCACTAGGGCATAAACTCACCACGTATTGAGGCTGGTCCATGACACACTTCCTATTTAGGGCAGGAAGAAATGTCTCAAGTACAAGACTCAACAGATGAAATACATATTACAAGAGAATTACCAGATAAGGATTCAACTCCCAACATAGAATCAGGTTTCTTTTTTCATACAATCAAAGTATGTATATTTGCATGAAGTAAGAAATAATATGCTGTATATAAAGCATATATATATATATAGCTGTATAATATGCTATATATATAGTCCTTGTCCCGTTTATGAAGAAATAAATTGTTAACCAGGAGAAATAACTTGAGAAGATATCTCATTTTGATTCAAATTTTTTCATTTGCTTGTTTATTTTGTTTTGTGGTTTAGGCTGTTGATCTTCTTGGGGCATAAACGATTCCATTCTGAATGGTCTTAATCAGATTATTGTTTCATTTTTGTTAGTCTCTGTTTCTGAACTTAGTCTTTATGTATGGTTGGGATCAACTGTTAATCATAGATGTTAGTTTTCTCCAATACAAAAATTGTGAATGTCTGACTAATAGAATAGATAGTGCAGAATTAAACCCACATATTTAGGACCAATTTATTTTTGACAAAGGTGCCAGGAACATGCAATGGGAAAAGATAGTCTCTTCAATAAATTGTGCTGGGAAAATTGGATATGTACAAGCAAAAGAATGAATGTAGAACTGTATCTCAATGCTTCCATCAGAATCAACGGAAAATGAACTTAAACATAAGACTCAAAATTGTAAAACTATTAGAAGAAAAGATGAGGAAAAGCTCCACAGCATTGTTTTCAATAGTGATTCCTGGATAAGACTCAAAAACCACAGGCAACGAAAGCAAAGATAGACAAATGATATTGCACCCACAAAACTAAGGCTTCTGCATGACAAAGGAACCAATTTATAGAGTGAAGAGATGACTTACAGTTTGGGAGAAAATATTTACAAATCATTCATCAGATAATGGTGAATATTGAAAATATACAAGGAACTCAAAATACTCAATAATAAGAGAATAAATTATATTGAAAAATGAGGGGAAATGTGAATAGACATCTCTCAGAAAATGACATACAAATTGCCAATATTTGAAAAATGATTAATATTACTAATTATAAAGAATTTCTAATTAAAACTATAATGAGATATCACCTGACACTTTTTTGACTATTATCAAATAGGAACAATAGGAACTGTTAATAAGGACATAGAGAAGGGTATCCTTATATACTATTGGAGATACTACAAATTAGTATTGACACTTGGGAAACAGTTCCAAAAAAAAAACCCCTAAAAATACTTTTAATTATCACAGCATTACCATATGACACAGCAATCCCACTTCTGGGTATATATTCAGTATGTTGAAAAGATGCCTGCCCTCCCATGTTCATTGAGTGTTATTCAGAATAACTAAGATATGAAAAAACACCAAAGTGCCCACCAGTAGACTGATGGATTTTTAAAATGTGGTATGTGTATATACATAATAGAATACAATCCAATCTTTTAAAAAATGAGAAAATTCTGTCATTTGTGAAAATATGATGATACCAGAAGAAATTATGCTAAATGAAACAAGTCAAGCACAGAGCAACAAATACCATATGATTTCAGCTACATAGGGAATCTTAAAAAAGTCAAACTCATAGAAGTAAAGAGGGAGATGATGGTTACCAAAGACTGGAGCAGGGGTAGACAGGGAAAAGGGAGATGTTGGTCAAAGTGTATAAAGTTTCAGTGAGACAAGAGGAATAAATTATGGTGATCTATTAGCAGCATGGGACTGCAGTTAATAAGGTATTGTATATTTCAAAATAGCAAATGAGAGGATTTTAAATGTTCTCCCCATAAAGAAATATTTAGGTGATAGACATGTTAATTTTATTGTTCTACAATGTATACACACAATAAAGCATCATAGTATACCTTATAAATATATACAACTATTATTTGTCACTCAAAAATGAAATAAAACTTTTATAAATGAAAACATGAAAAAAATAGCAAATGTTCTACTTTCAGTTTGCTCTTTTTGATTTTAAACTATTGGTGCTCTCTCTATTTTATCAAAGTTGGGGTGGGTTATGCTCAGTTCCTTTCTGTAGAGTCAGCAATTTTTTGATGGCTCTGAACTGAAAACTGATTACCTACCTGGAAAAAGAATGCAATAATGCTTCCTGTCCCCTGCTGTGTCACTCTAATTTTATCATCACATCCCTAACATCACTTAGGCTATGCATACCTGAATAAGGTGGCTGTTATCTGCCAGTGTTCCTCAAAGTCTGTACCACAAACAACTTGCATCAGTGTCCCTGTGGGGGCTTGTTATAAATGCTTATTCCAGGAACCTACCCAGGTCATTTAAATCAAAGTATCTCAGGTTGGCCCAGAGCCTGCATGTCTAGCACAATTCCACAAGGGATTTAACACAAAATAAGCTTGATAAGAATTGTGAGATAATAGTCAATACAAATTCCAGATATAGAAAACTCTCTTCTCAAGAGAATTCTCTCTCCTCTACAGGATCTCCTGGGCAGAAGTTAGAATACCCAGAATATTTTAGTCCAAGCTAAGTCCCATTTGACTTTTCTAGGCTTTGATTCTCAATTTGAACTGAACTATAACTGAGGTGGAGCTATACATATTTAAAACAGAGTTTAGCATATATATTGATACTACTATCAAATAGAAACAAACAAAAAGAGAAATGAGTATATGCATTTAGAAAATAAGAACACAGTGTAACATTGAGGTAAGTTATTAAATATAGAAAATTTTTGGAACCTGTGAGTCCACAAATTGCTATTATTAATTGTATAAATAAAATCATTGTACAATCACAATATTCTTTTGCAGTCAGATTAGTCATTGCCAATTTGGCAAATGAATAAAGGAAATAGTACATTTTATAAAATTTCCTCATAAGGGAAATAATATATAGATATTCTATCTTTTTCATCATAAATTATTTTAAGTATATATGATTGTTTATAAGATATTGTACAAAATTTTATGATATAACTATATAGACACACATTTTATATATGCACATATGAGATTATATTAAAAAGTATAAGATATTGTCACCTTCAAATGAAGCTTTATACTTCACTTGTGAAGAAAAAAGAAAAATGTGTGAAACAATTAGAGAGCCATCAAGAGCTAAAGTACAGGGAACTGATGGTTCAATTTCAAGAGTGAAGCTCTTCTAACATCTGAAACAGTTGATTAAGTGAGTCAGGACTTGTAAGACCTGCCTGGCTATGAAAAGAGATGGGGACTTGAAAATGAAAAAAGCAAGGAATGGGGGGCCCAGAAAACAGGAAACACACAAGCAAAGGCAGAGGCAGAAATGAGTGTGCAGAATGCAAGAATAAAGAGTAGTTCAATGAAGGTCAAGTGTAATGTGAGAGTAGGGTAGAGGAGAAAGCTAATTTGTAGATCATGCTCATGAAAGCAAAACAGATGTGACAAAGATGCAACTAGTATTTGGGTAATTTTAAAATATCAATAATGCACAGAATTGCTTGACTCTCAGATCAAGAAACAGGTCCAACAGATAGATAGGCCCTCTTTATAAAAACCTACATACACAAAGCATTGGCCAAAACATAAATCATACACCTTGAAGGAGGAAACGAAGAAAGGAGAAGGAAGAACTTAACATAGGAAGTTACATTCAACTTAAATGACATTTCTAAATGTATCAGTTTCCTATCGAAGCTATAAAAAAAACCACAGGATTGGTGACTTAAAATAACACAATTTATTCTGCCCTTTATAAAAACCCTTGTGATTATGCTGCAGTCATTTGAATAATCTAGGATAATGTTTCCATATCAAGATCTGCAAATCAATCATATCTAAAAAGTCCCCTTTGCCATATAAGAATATATTCAGGGATTCCAGGGATTAGGATATAGGCTTTTTTTTTTTTTTAGGATAGGGGCTTCTTTCGGTGGCCATTACTCTGCCTATCATATGGATGGATAAACAAGGGAATAAAATTATTTTGTTGAACTATTACCATGTGACACATGCACAATCTCAAAAATCTGATTTCATTTAGAATGTGAAGGTCACATTCAGACCATTATAATTGTATTTGTATTTCCCTTGTTATTAATGTTTTCTGAGCATTTTATCTTGTACTTCGAGAGAGAGAGATTTGTAAAGTATTTACATATTTTTCTCATTTTGAATTGAGTCATTTGTCTTTATTTCTCTGTAAGGATTAATCCTTATTTGTCTGTAAGGATTCTTTATACATTCTCAATGCAAGTTTTTCATCAAATGTGTGAATTGCATATGTTTTGTTTTCTCCCAGTCTGTGGATTTGAAATGTAACAAGATGTTGTATAATGAACAAATTTTCTTAATTTTGATTAAGCCCAATTTATCAATTTTCTTCTTTTGTAATTTTTACGTTTTTAGCTAAAGAAATTTTGTTTTACAGTGAAAGTTTGACCTTTTCTTCTAGAATGTTTTTGTGTTTGCATTTTCACTTAGATCTATGAACCTCAAATCAAGTTTTTCTATGATGGAGTTAACGATTCAATTATAATTTTTTTTTCCAGACAAATATCTAGGTGTCCTAACACCACTTGTTGAAAATATTCATTAAGGTCTTATCTACATAATTATTCTTTTCTTTGTAAAATCATTATTTGGTTCCTTTTTTAAACATGCCCTGGTATTTTTCCATGGTATTTTAGTTTTCCATTCTGATTTTGCTTATGTCTCATATTACATTAAAATATTTGCAACAAACTTACATTATATACTATATAATGTTATGGTCCAACATTGTTGGGTGCCTAGTTCTGTTTTTTTTTTTTTTTTGAGACAGAGCCTGAAGCTATCACCCTGGATAGAGGGCTGTGGCATCACAGCTCACAGCAACCTCCAATTCCTGGGCTCAAGCTAGTCTCTTGTCTCCGCCTCTCAAGTAGCTGGGACTACAAGTGCCCGCCACAACGCCCGGCTATTTTTTGGTTGCAGCCGTCATTGTTGTTTGGCGGGCCCGGGCTGGATTCGAACCCACCAGCTCAGGTGTACGTGGCTGGCGCCTTACCCCGTTGAGCCACAGGCGCCAAGCCGTCAGATTTATTCTAATGGTAACTATTTCTCATATCTCGTTTGTCTATCTGTGATGTGTCATGAATATGCTACTACTAGGGTTTTAGAAAAGTTTAATGTTTCTTAAAAGTACATATTTGATTAATGTCTTGATTGCACAGGCGCTGAGCCTTAGTTCTGGTCTTTTGAGATTTATCTAACTCTTACTCCTGTGGGCAGATGTGAAAAAACTCTGCTTTCATTCCTTTGTCTTCTTGCTTCTTTATCCAGTTTCTCTGGATGTCACAGCAGCCACTAGAGCAGGTTAAAGACACATCTGGGGGTCCAGGCTTTCCTGCCATCTCTGCAGGAGAATCTGCTCTTCAGTCTGCTGAGCAGCTTTCCGGAGCCTGGGCTAAGACCAACTGGGGAGAGGACCTGGACCTCTCGTAAGGAAGCAGGACATGTTAGGAAAGGAAGAGACTGCCTAGAAGATGAAATGCAAAGCTTATTTCAAAATACCAGCAAAAGAGCCAGGCATGATGTACAATTAGCGATAGAAAGTACAGAGCCAGGAAATTGCTGCAGAATAGTAGGAGGTGAAGAAAGAGAAAAGGAGCAAAGGGAGGAGAGGCGTTTTAATGAAGCCTAGGATAGATTAGTATAATCAGCTCACAAAGGGCACATTCCTTCATTCTAAGAAAAAGAGAAAAATCTGATGGTGTCCCCCTGGACTTGCTGGGACCTCTGTCATCACTTCTTCTGCCTTCAAAAGACAGAAATCCAATTAACTCCAGACTGTCAAGCTCGGTTTCGCAAATCGGCCACTCTTGAGTTTCTGCTAGGACTCTGCCCTCTCACATTAATTTATATTCCTAAAAATAGATAGTCTTGGAAATTAACACCATAATATTGCCTTCACCTGCTGCACCTTTGTTTTATATTTTTCATATCATTGGTGGGGAATAAGAATGTCATTTAACAGTCTCCCTTGAGAAACAAATTTTTTGTATATGATTTAACTTCAATAAATTTTTAAGAGTACATACAGTTTCACAGAGAGTTCCCTTCTACTCCAAACCCACTTTTCTCCATTAATATCTTATAGTAATATGGCAACTGTGTCTCAATTAATGAATAAATATTAATGCATTATTACTAAACTTGGCACTTTACTCAGATTTTTTTTAACCTAAAGTCCTTTTTAGTTTTTACCTAAAGGCCTTTTTCTCTTCCTGTATCCCATCCAAGATAACACGTTACATTGAGTAACCGCATGTCCTTAGGCTCCTCTCAGATGTGACAGTTTCTAAGACTGCTGCTTTTGAAGACCTTGACAGTTTTAAGGAGCCCTGGTCAGGTATTTTATAGACTATCCCTTAATTGGGACCTTCTATTGATTTTTTTTTTTTTACACTGAGCTTTTGGATTTTTGGAAGGGACACCACAAAGGAAAAGTTCCAATCTCATCACATTATATCAAGGCTACCTGCTACCAATGTGACTTATCTTTGTTGAAGTTAATCTTGATCACCTGGCTGAAGTGGCATTTGTCAGGCTCCTTAGCAATAAAGTTACTTTTCCTCCCTTTTCTTCCTGCACTCTCTGGAAGGAACTCACTATGTGCAGCCTAATCTTAAGGAGTGGGAAGCTCTGTACCACCTCCTGAGGGCAGAATAGCTATATGAATGAATTGTAATTCCGCATGGGACATTTCTTGTTCTCACCAATTACGCATTCAATCGTCTGTTTATATCATTATGGATTGGTGGGTATGTATTTTCTACTATGGATTATAAGACAATGATATTTGTTTTATTGTTCAGATTTTTTTTTTGTTTGGTCATTGGAAGTGTTTTTCATTTTTCTCCTGTTTCACTTTGCCAGACTTTTTCATTTTTATTTATTTAGTTTTTCCACACTCCTTACTTTCAAAGATCCAGGATCCTCTGGGCTCATATTTCCTGCCCAATTCCCAGAATTATGCAGTATTCTATAGAAACCTGATTCCTTTTGTTGGAGAATGGTGTTAGGAACCAATGGTGTTATGGATATGCTTACTGCGACTGAGATATTATTGCTCTGTGCCTTCAGCTGAAATGTGAGAAATGTATGTTACTATCCCATGCATACACACATATCTGTCAATATTTCGACGTGTAACCATCTGTGTCCATATAAAGCTGAACGTGATGTATTCTGATGTCTCCAACTCTAATCCCTCACCATATGGATTGTTCCGCTTCTTGTCTATAATCCTCCGTTCTAATGGTGAGACACCTGGCTCCCACTGTTTACCCCTGACTTAACTGTTGAATTCTAGAAAATGTTTACTTAGAGTGGTTTCAGCACTGTCAGCCTGTACCCCTATAGGAACCTTTTCTTCTACTGGGTAATAAACTTAAATACAATACCTTTGCCATTAGCCTTACAGACTGCCCTCATTTCTTAGGCCAATACTTTATTTACATACCATCTTCAGTAAGGAGGTTTCAAATGCTTGTAATATATGTGGTATAGTTAGATATTTCTGTCACAGTCCACATTTCATCCGCATCACCCTAGGTGACTTTTTAAAAATTTCATACATTAAGCTTCATTCTTTGTTTTGTAAAATTCTATGGGTTTGACAAATGAAGAATGACGTTTCCACCATTAAAATGCCCTACAAAATAATTTCACTGACCTCAAATACACTCTCCTCATCATCGCACCTCCAAGCAAATCACTTACTTACTATCTTCAGAGTTTTACCTTTTCCAGAAATCATATACAGGCATAACTTGTTTATTGCACATTGTTTTACTGTAATTTGCAGAAACATTGATTTTTGCACGTTGCATATTTGTGACAACCCTGTGTTGAGTGAGTTTTCCAGTAACATTTTGTGAACAACATGTGCTCACTTCATGTCTCTGTGTCACATTTTGGGAATTCTCACAGTATTTCAATTTTTTTTTTACTATGATGTTATGGTGATCTGTACTTAGGGGTCTTTGACATGTTTCTTGGTGTAATTGTTATGAAGTGCCAAGAACCCCACCCATATCAGACAGTGAGTGGTAAATTAATTGGTAAATGTGTGTTTCCCAACTCTCCATCCCCCAACTCTCTTCTCCATCCTCAGGCCTCCCTCTCCTTCAAGACAGAACAATACTGAAATTAGGCCAGTTAATAACCCTACAATGGCCTTTAAGTGTTCAAGAAAAATGTTTAATATCTCTCACTGAAAGCTACTCTAACTTTCTTTCAATTGATGTTAGCATGGCATAAATCACTTTCTACTTTAAAGTATCTGGTCCTATTTTAGAGACAGAGCCTCAAGCTGTCACCCTGGGTAGAGTGCTGTGTCATCACAGCTCACAGCA
>CAUYON010011780.1:0-20687 GCA_963573935.1 Arctocebus calabarensis | reverse complement strand
ATCGATGGGCTCTTGGGCTTCTTCCATGACTTAGCGATTATGAATTGGGCTGCTATAAACAATCTGGTACAGATATCTTTGTTGTTCTGTAATTTTTGGTCATCTGGGTATATACCAAGTAAAGGAATTATAGGGTCAAATGGTAAGTCTATTTTTAGATCTTTGAGTATTCTCCAAACGTCTTATTTTTATTTGTTCATTTCTACAGTCTATAATAATGTATATCAAGGTGCACTGATAATATTTCAAAACAATTTTTCAAGTCTTCATGAAGTCACATCTCATTTTTATTTTATTGTAGTGGACCAAAGTATTGGCTCATTAAGCATCTTAATTTCTGTGCCAGTATTCTCAATATTTCCACTATCCTCAAATCGCCTACTGGCAAATGAAGTACAAATTTTTTAAAGATTTGGAATTTTTCTTTTTCTTTTCCCTACATCAAATCCACCCAAACAAATCCCCTTAACCCTTATGCAGAAACAGCACCAATGGGAAAAAAAAAAATCTGATGAATAGAGGACAGAAGTGGAGAGGGAAATGACAAAAAGAAAGGAAAATGTACCCCCAAAAGGAGCTAGGAAACACACCTTTACCAGTTTCCCTATCCTTACATATTTGAAGGGTCAGGAGAAAACTTCTAAATACGGATCAAAAATGTTTTCACATAGTAAATGAGAAAATATCATGAATGTTATGTCAATCAAGTTGATGAAAATATCCCAGATTCTATGTGAAGCCCGCACACTGTACCCCATGATTGAACTAATGTACACAGCTATGATTCAATTAAAGAAAAAAAGAAGCAATAACTTTTATAAGGGTAAAATTCAAGCTCTTCGGTCTGGTTCACAAAGACTATCAGACTTTATCCGATCAAGGCCCGATCCTCCTTCCCAGCCTTGAATCTCCTCTCCGGATTGACAGCACCTGCGTCCTTATCCATGCTGTTCCCTGTGTAGGAAAACTCCTTCCTCCCTCCTCCACCTGGTGATCTTCTGCATAAACTCAATACCCAGTTCAAAAGTTATCTTCCCTGGGAAGCTCTCACTAACTCTCAGGCAGAGTCATCCTTCGCTGTTTCTCCCTCCCACAGTCACCATGATCAGACTTATGATCCTCTAAAGCAGTGCTTCTCAACCTTCCTAATGCCACAATGTATTTTCATTGTTAAAAACAGGTCGAGACCCACCGGTTGAGAACTGCTGCTCTAAGGTCCAAAGGTCTCTCTTTATTTCATATCCCCAGCACCTGACAGAGCAAGTGCTGAATGAATGTTGAGGTTGGGAGAATTGAGGAAGGGCATGATTCCTAACTCCTTTTTTTGATATATTTTCCTTCTTTTTCCCTCTCATTTCCCTCCCCGCTTCTCTTCTCCACCCATCGCACCCCGCCCCCCACGGCTGGCCACTTGTTGCTGTTTCTGGCAGACAAACTTTCAGAGTTAAGGAGGTGGTGAATTGCACTATGGCAAAAAATTTAAATGCAGCCTCCTCTCCCCCATGTCCTCCCTGCATTCTATCAAAATAGGTGCCATTCAGGTTTTTATCCATTTGCTCCTCCTGTCCTTCACCCTACCCTACACCCCAGGAGGTGCTCTCTACAGTTGTGCCCCAGAGTTTTCTTGCCTCTGGATTCCAGTTGAGTTTGGCCAATGGGAGGCACCAGGAGGACGCAGGAGGGTGAGAGGAAAAAGAAGCAGAGTATTTCCCAGCTTCTTCCCCTGCTGACTCTGCCAAAGCCCTGTCAACACTGAGCTCTTGCCAGAGTGTAGTGATCAGTCTTCCTCTCTGCCTCGTGAGTCTCCCCACTGTTTCTGGTTCCTGAGTACTTTTGGTTTCTTGAACTGTGCCCATACCTTGTACACAGTCCTTTTGCTAACCTCTCTCCAATTACCCTTGATTGTGCCAAAAACCTGACTAATGTGCCCCTGACAGGTCTCTGCAGAGGCGACAATGCTGCTGTATTCCCCACCTCAGTCCTGCCCTAACCTCCTCACCCTTCTTCATCCTCTTTCCTGGCCAGCCTTTTCTACCCGTGTCCTCACATGACATTTTCCTTTCCTTTCTCTTCCAATTCCTTAAGGCATCCAATTGCATACTTGAAAACACCTGTCACTTTGCTTTTCTTCATTTCTTATTTTCTTTGAGCTGAAGCTTCATAAGAATATGATATGTGCTTAAAATAAGTCCATTTTTCTATTACTCAAATAAAGCATATTTGAGGCAATTAATTACACAACTCAGGACACTCATTGCCATACTCTCCCTAAAAAAATTGCTTTGGCTTGCACTTTCCTGATAATTATTTGGGGGAGGAAAAAACCCTTCTTCTCATACTATATTCTTACTTCAGTCCATAAAAAAAGCAGTTTCAAACCTGCCCCTCTTGGGGAGCTCTAGAAGACTCTAGAGTATTTCTAGATATACTCTCCACCTCTCCACCTCTTACCCACTCTCCCAAACACGGAGGGGAAATGGAACTGGAGCCAGAGATCGACATTGATAGGAATAAAGTCAACGCAGGCTCTCCCTTCATCCTCTGGCCTGCCTTCCACATCCCTGGCTTTTTTCTCTATAAGGTTAAGAGAGATCAGGCAGGGCCTCCCTTCTTGGGGAGCAAGACTACTCTCCTTCTCTCCCCATTCCACTGGCAACAAGGTATGTCAGAGAGGCACACAGCCCATGCCAAGGGTTGCATACGCAGACTTCAAGTCCTTTGTTCAGGTAGAAACAAGTCCCAAGGTTGAGTTGAGGTATGGGAGTAGAGGGAACTATTTTGGCCTCAGATCCAAGCTGAATTCTCTCCAGTCCAGTACTTAAGGGACAGCCATGTGTCTGGGGAGCTATCTAGTGTTTGCCTAGCTGTTAATACAGCTAATTACTTAATATACAGTTAAGTAGCTATTCTGTCAATCTTGGACTTGCAAACTCTAAGACAGTCCAGAAATTTGATTTAGAATTCAAGAAAACCAAATTTCTATTTCAAAAGAAATTCTTTTACATGTATATATGTATACATACACACACACGCATACACACACACATTTAATATATATTAGCAGGGATTGTTGTTTCTTTGTGTTCATTCTTCCTTTATTCTAGAAGAACTTTTTTTTTTAACCTAGGCACTTGGCCACTCAGAACTAGACTACATGTCCCAGCCTCCCTTGTAGTTGTTAGTAAAACTTCTGAAAAAAATGTCCCTAAAGAGAAAAGGCATGCCTTTCAATGCCTGTCCCTCTTTCCTGATGACCAGAATTTGGACATAACATCTAGAGCTCCATCAGCCATCTTGAGACATACGCTGGCAATGGTGGAACAAAAAGTCACACCCAATTCAAAGCATTGTGATAACCAAATCCCTGAAACCACCTGACTATTCTTGTTCCCTTCTCAAATTCATGCTGTACCAACAACTAAGCTGATATTTTAAAAAAGAAAAATTAAATGTCATAAGGACTCTTGCTCAGAGCCCTTCACTCATTTCCCCATTGTTCTTAACATAAAGCCCAAACCTCTGGTCATGGGATCCTTTGATTGGCATCTGACCATCTTTGTCCCTCACTCACCTGATCCTACCACACTAGAATCCTGTTTGTTCCCTGACAAGGCCAAGCCCTTTTGTCTCCTGCAAGACTCATGAATGTCTCTCCCTACATTTTCTGAAGTCTTTCTTAGCTTGTCTCATCCTTCAGCCCCAGGTCAAATGACTCCTCAGACAGACCATCCCGACCACCCCAATCTAGTGTGGTCTTCCCACCGCCCCTTATTACCTCATCACCCTAATATTTCCTTCCTTGTTCTTTCACAACCTGCATTAATTTGTGTATTCTATTTCTACTACTAACATATAGATTTCTATAGGTGGCTTCTCTGTATTATTTACAGACGTAACATGAGTTCCTAGCACATAGAAGGCATTCAACAAACATTCATTGAAAGAAAAATTAATCTACCCATCAATTAATCAAGAATCCTTTTATGATTTTCTTTCATCTATCCTAACTTTGAAATATTTTTCTTTTCTTCTTTTTCTTCATTTTTTTGTAGTTTTGGCTGGGGCCAGGCATGAACCCACCACCCCCAGTATATGCAGCCAGCGCCCTACTCTTTGAGCCACAGGCGCTGCCCTGCAATATTTTTCTATAAAACTATTTGAGCAAAAAGTCACCTATTTCCCACATTGTTTATTAATTACGTATCTATCTATTCAGTTGCAAAACTTCTGACCAGCACGATAGATAGATCTGTTTGTATCAAGCTGAGGTGACAGAATTTCAACTCAGCACCATTTCAGCTGGGAGACTGTGCAGACTCATCATAGGAAAGCCTACAATTGCCATTAAGCTTTTTGAAATGGTAAAAATGGCATGAAAACTTCATAACTATCTTGGCAAACACCTTGACAACTCACAGACTTCAATTTGTCATTAAAAAATAAAAATTACATTTCTAATCAAAGGCAAACATCACAGAGTATTTAATCACGTAGCCCTTCTTGCTCATCTTCATCTGTAAGGTGGGTAGTCTAGACAGGTCTAAAAGTGTTTGCACCTCTCTCAAACTGTGCCTCTACATTACCTTCCCCAAGTCTGATTTTACGTAAATGAGGGATGAAATGAGAATTACTAAAACTCATAGAAGCTCAGAGACTTTTAGACGCCATAAATTACTCTTTCCTGGTTCAAGAAAGCTACAACTTCAGTTGCCTTTTTAAGGTTTCCCACTGTTTGCATGTCAAAATATCATGATACTCTTGAAACTTGCCTTGTCTGTTCAGAATGGACTGAGGCGGTGCCTGTGGCTCAGTGAGTAGGGCACCAGCCCCAAATACTGAGGGTGGCCGGTTTGAACCCAGCCCTGCCAAACTGCAGCAGGAACAACAACAACAACAACAACAAAAAAGAAGAATGGTCTGAGTTTTGTATCTGTTCTCCACAGTTTCTGATTCATCAAAGATCCAAAGGAAACAAAGATATCCCCAACAAGGTTAGCATAAGTTACACCATAGGCACAGCTCAGAGACAACCCCTCAGAATTGTAGGAGATGTACATTTTCCTGCAAGAAATTCACAAACATCTGAGCCCAGATTTGCAGACTGAAGAAAATTTAAGACCTGAGGTGCATACATCTTCACCGTAAAGAAAGGTTTTTGTTCCCACCAAAAAACCAAAAGGTTTTTATTCTTTTTATCTCTACAAACAATCTTGTCCATTGAATTCTGACCTTAATGGTTGAGCAGGTGGGTGCAGTGGGTTCTTTGTGCTGTTCAAGAGTATCATTGGTTTTCTACAGTGAAAGATCAGCTTGAAGGTATGTTCTGCCCTCAGGAGGAAGTGTCTGCCTGAGCAACATTCCTTACAATCTGTGCCATTCTTCTTAAATGAATTCCTACAGGTAACTCAGAGAGTAACATGAGCCTTTGTGTTTTGATGCACAATGGAGTTTAGTGAAAGAAAATAGAAGAAAGCCTATTGAAATGGGAAATTCTGAAAGTCAAGAACAACAAGAGAGGTTTCATTGTTCATTGTACTAAATTTTTATCCTTCTCCCCAACATGAGCCCAATCAGACTAAGCAAAGCTTCTTATACACGCCAACACCAAAGGGGGCTGTGGTTCATTAACACAGCTGAGTATAACACAATGTCAGCAGGTTTAAGGTCACAGGTTGAATTCCATTATGGGCCAGGGTATAGGCCATACCCCTCAAGAGACTTTTCCTCTTCAGAAATGCAAGTCAACCAAAGATAGGAGACACAAGGCCAATTCACTCTCACTGCTAAATGAATAATTCAAAGATGATTCACTTCTGGTGGTGAACCTGAAATTTCAGCAGCAAATATGAAGAAGATCAAGTCACAGAAGGCTCACTTTCTTTAAAACATAACAATCTTATTTTTGAATCTATATATGCCAAAGTCATGTATTGGTTTTAGATAATCCATGTGATATTCTATGAATTGTAAAGAGTATGTTTTCTTACCCCTTTTTCAATCACATTGTGTGAGTCAGGGAAGCCAAAAAAAAAAAAAAAAGTCACACTTAAATTAGAGTAACTCTAGGAGGCTAAATAAAGGGACTGTTTTCAACTCTGGGGAAGTATATTGAGAATGGCAGTGGAAAGCTATAATACAGAAAGTATTGGAGGATGGCAGATGCCACCTGTTGAGGCCTAAGGGTCAGAGAAGGAACAGTTATTGTTGTGCCCGAATTTCGGGGTCCCCCGCAGAAGAAATTCACACCAGGTGCACCGATGCAAAAACAA
This sequence comes from Arctocebus calabarensis, assembly GCA_963573935.1. Lineage (NCBI taxonomy): Eukaryota > Metazoa > Chordata > Mammalia > Primates > Lorisidae > Arctocebus > Arctocebus calabarensis. Next base: position 14,418 of record CAUYON010011780.1, on the reverse strand, counting down.
AGGGTGGAATTTATTACAAGCTTAAGCTCGGACTGTTCAGCCCCACCTAAATGGCAGCTCGATCTGAATGGCCCCGAGGGGTGGGGCTGAGGTATTTTTATAGTGTACCAAAATGAAGTTTGGAGGGGGAATGCGATAAGGGGAGTGGGATAAGGGAAGGGTGGAACAAGGATGAGTCCAGGTGTCTCTCCACTTGCTGATTGGATACCTCAGGGGTGCCAGGAATGGGTGGGTAGTCGCTAAGCAGGAAGGGGCTGGTACTGACCAACCCGTGGGGGTAGTCAGGGGAACTGGTGCCAGGAGCCAAAAGTTACAAAACTAACATTTACACCTCAAATTACACAGCAACCTGTAAAATGGAGTCCACTAACAAAATGATGTCACACAGGCCCTTTCACTTATAGAGTCAGATGTAAGCCACCTTGAGAGAAGCAGTGACAGTGACATCCCTTAAGGGACACAGCCAGGTCTTGGCAACCCTACAAGGAAATTATATGCGGACGTTTCCCGGCCCCACACCTCCTGCTGTGTTTCTCCCTGAACAAAGTCAATGGAAGCCAGAGAGAAAGAGAACTTCAGGTTGTCCGGAGAGGAGAGCTCTGCAGGGCAGTGAACAGAAGGCAAGAGAGAAGGTGGACATGAAGAGGCAAACAAAAGCTATCTGGCCCAGGAATCATTAATCATTGATCACTGGACATTTGAAACACATTTATGGATAATGGCCAGATTTTTGGTTTTCTGTATTTTGTTACTTTTGCATAACTTGATGTTCTCAAATACTTTTGACAGAAAATCTACCCTGAGACATTTTAGTTTGGCTATTAAAATCCCAACCCTAATACTAGGCCAATTAAGCTTGAATTTCTTTTGGAAAATAAAATAACTAATGCCCCATTTTATAAAGAAAGTGTAATGGTTTTAATCAAATTAGTAATTCCATTTGACTTCTAACCTGTTTATTTAAAATGAAAGACAAGCAATCCATGAACATGAAAGAATTTATTATGCAAACAATCATAATTACACACTATAAGATTAATAAACCTTTTTTATATCTGCTAATTACATTTTACAATGAGAAAGCACAACTGCTCCTAAGGGAAAAAATTAATATTATCTATCAAGTCACAGGGAGTGTTGAGATTTTTAAAATCAACCACCCTATGTATACTTATACAAAAGTTTTAATAATGAGTTGGATTCAAAATTTTCACTTTTTAAAAAAGGGACTTCAACATTCCGGATCATTTTATAGTCTCTCCAGTATGCAGCTGCTCCTGATCTTCAGTTCTTATTTAAAAAAAAAAACAAAAAAGAACTTTGTATGTTTTCTAATTTCCACACATTTTGGTATTCTGTGATTTTTTAGAAAATTATAATCAGCACATATGCAATGTTACACACAAATTTAAAAGGCTAATTGCATACATGCACTATTTTCTGATTAGTGTTTAAATTCAACTTAATGTCTTTTTACATGGTTACTTTTTGATTAATCCATTCAACAAATTAGATCCTATGCTGTATCAGACACCATGGAGGACCTGGAGATAGGGCAGTAAATGACACGTGATCCTCCCACTCCCATGGAGCAGGTGGTCACCTGGAAAAAGGAGTCATTCAATAAACAACCAAATAAACATTTGGCAGCAATTGTAATGAGTGTTGTGAAAGTGGAGTCCAAGCCACTGAGAGTTACAAACCGCTCCGTTGGTCCTCATGAGACAAGGCAGGCCCTCCAGAGGAAGTGACGTAAGCCAACACATGAAAAATAGGAAAGAAAGAAGATGGAGCAGTTAGCACCAGCTGCAGATTGCCTCTCACTGGAGAGCTCCTTCAGCTGTGTAAACCACCAATTTGTAGAAGTGAAGAGGAGGGGCACTCAGCTGACAGGTACTACTTAATTTAAAAAGAAAAAAAACCTTGCCAGAAGCTGAATACTATTAACCAAAGACCACCCATTTCCCATGCTTTTTACAAATACTATTTTCAAGTAGTGTATGCATAATTGGTGTTCTTACACCAGAACTATTAAGCAAATAGCTATGTGATTATCAGCAGGAATCCACATTATGTTATCTGCTCAAGGATCTCTGAGTCCTGAGTCATGTGAGGGTAAGGAAGGAATGATGAAATGAATGACTAGATGGAGGGAGAATGGATGAATGATTGCAGCAGACATGAAGCCCACAGGAAAGACACAACTGTAACAAAGTCAAAGCCCAGTAAGATAATAAATATATGCTTATTGCTCTTGAGAAGGGACACAGAGAAAGGGACTTCAAGGAGGGGGTGGGAGGAAATCTTGCCTGCTAAACAAGGAAGTCTGGAGAGCTAGAAACACTCAACAGGTAGATCACCACCCAGCAACTCTAGCCAAAAGGAGGGAAAGAATGTGGGCATGAAGTAACCCAGGTAATCAGTGACCAACTGAAAAGGACAATAATCAACGACCAATAGAAAAGGACAATAATTCCTGGAGGCACAGAGAGATCAATGAAAGTTACAAAACGATGTCAAATGGAGAGAAAGAGGATACTTAAACCTCTGCACTTCCTGTGCATTTCCTTCCCTCTCCCTCTTCTCACTGTTGAGAGGGACCTACTTTCAACTCTCTTTGGAAGTTCCCTACATGTTCTCTTTGTTCTTAAATAAAATTTCTCCTTGCCGTACAAAAGCCTATGAGTAGTTACTTTTACTTTCTATTCAAGCCGGCTGTGCTGCTCCTGTTTTATTGTTGATTTCTACATACTTTTGCTGTCCATTCACTCATGCCTCAGTTGAACTTTCTAGTTCTGCTGAGCAATCAAAGGAGGTCAACTGAGGTCAGAGAACTAGGACCCCTGACTCCCAGTGGTATTTATAAGCTCCAATATTTGTTTCCTTAGGAAAGTAAACTGTCTTTCTTCATTTTACACAGACAGCAAAAGCTTGGGATAAGATTTCAAATTACATGAGGAGCAGATTAGGACTAACCCTGGAAGATAATCTGGCTGTTTTTTTGTTTGTTTTTTATGCTTACAAGATAATATGAGATATACATTTTCTGCACCTCCCAGGAGGAGGAAAGATCCATAACAAATGAATCTGACCACATCTAAAAACTCTGCTCATGACCCAGTATCCAAGGGACAGAAGGAGAATTCCATTCCCTGGTTTCATTTTTCTAACTATTACTACCAGAAATTTACTGCATTGTGTAGTAAAAGGCCATTTCTCTGATACTATCTCAACAAAGTCATCAAACAATTGGGGGTTTCAAAATGAACTCCATCTCTCAGTATTCTTTAAAACAAAAAGTAAGAAAAATTTGGAAATGAGTTGCTTAGAACAGAGAAAATTTTCTATAAAGTGGTTTTCTTACATAAGTATCAAAAAAAGATAAATTATAATTTGTTATAATAGAAGGATTGAAAAGATTCTGTGACACTTTCTTAGCATCATTTGCTAAACCACTTAAAAATTTAACTCTCCCACCCACTCATGCCCATTACTGCTGACTTCAAACGATCTCCTAGCATTTAATTTTCCTCTTCTGCTGACTTCTTTGCTATGCAACATTGCTGTGGTTCAATTTTTTCCCCAAGCATGTCAGCACTAGATTATTAAAAAATAAAAAGTTAGTAATTATAACCAACAAACTGAAGTCAATAAACCTTAATCTGACAAATATTCTATTTAGACTGGCATTTTGCCACTCAATAAAACATGATTTGAATCCAACAAATAAGAAAGAATGTTGATAAGGACGTTTGTTTGTGCAAATAAGTTTCCTGGTTGACAATTTCATGGATTTTTAGTGATTAGCTACATTCACTCAAACCCGGTCTTCAAGTCAGTATCTCCCAGCTGGCATTCAGGTAGTGATTCTGAACACCTAATGCCATTGGAAATTTTCACTTCCTGTGTGTTATCTAAGTTGATGAACTCAGGAGGTTATAAGTAACACATGCAGTCAAAGGTCTTATGCAATGGCACATTTCAAAACTATTAAGAAATGAGTATAATTGTGATGGATGTGTTACTTAGTTCAATGGAAGCATTTCACATTGTATATTGAAGCAGTACCCTGAACCCAAAAGGCATCAATGTACAAAGTTACAATTTAATAAAAAACAATTAAAAAATAAAATAAAATAATAAAATAAATAAATATAAAGGTTTTAATTAGAGTTCCACTTACTTAGGAAAAAAAGCCCACTTGAAAGGCCAAATAGTTAATTTCATTAATGGCCGTCATCGATGATAGGAAAAGTAGATAAAAGAATGTAAATGATTCAGATTCCATTATTCTACTACACGTTAGAGAATGCCCCAGGGATATGTCCCTTTCCCAAGTATCACCTTAATATTCCAAGGGCAACACTATGTTTCCCCAAAGTGAATTGATTAGCCCCTTCAGCCCATCCACAATCTCTCTGTGAGAAGGCTAGCTTGCTGCCCTTGGTAAGCCTGCTTTTATGTGTCATATTCTACCTGCACGTGCAACTCATGAAATGCATGTGTGTGCCCACACATGTACCTGTTGGCTTCCCCAATGTTTATTTAACATGTGCTTAATGCTCTTTTCCCATTTTATGGATAAGAAAACCGAAACCTAGAGAGGTTAAGTAACTTTCCCAAGACTGAATACAGTAATCTCTCTGTTATCCAGCACCATAGGGATTGGTAGAGTCCAGATGAATGTAGTTTCTGGTTGCGTAAGAGTTACTATTAAGAACAGGCCTGATTAATTCTATATCCCATAATATACCATACCATACCATAAACTCAGTACTAACATGAATTAACATTGAAATACACTGATTAAAAACACAGTAAGATAAAGACAAATATCACTTAATATAACAGTTTTACTATATTATAAAAAAGCTTTGCAAATAAAGCGTACAATTTTAGTTAAATGGCAGTCAATACACTTTTCAACTCCACTACTGTATTTTTTAACCTCAAGTAACACACCTTAATACTTAAAACTGTTAAAGAATACACATGGGGGCTGCCGGAGTGAGGTATGAAGCGTTGGCTTACTGGTGGCTTGTGCGCCAAGTTTCAACTCTGTTGGTTTTTCTTGCTGGATCACATGCCTCATGCTTTAGAGTGCAGGCTGCTTGAATTTTGAAAAATGGGGAGTTTATTGAATATGTAAATGACAGAGTAGGACTGAAACTCAGGCAGTCTGACTTTAAATTCATCCTTTAATAATCTCTACCCTCTGTGACCTCAGGTCCATGTTAAGTTTAGTTGTTCATTCTTCAGTAGCTTTGCTTTCAATAAGTACTCAAGTTATCGAATTGTGGTTAGAAAGCAATGACAGTTCCCTGTTCCCACCTCTTCTGGTCACATAGCCAACTCCCTGAAGGTCACAGGTCATGGCTTAGCTTGGACATCACCATATGTGGCATCATAGTGAAAATGAAAGACTAACAGCTATCAGCCAACTATAATATATCTGCTTTGACATCTTTCAATTGCAATTCCTACAGTTCCTGCCCACTGAGATAACACCAAAATGGCCAGAAACAAAGTTGAGCAGCAATCACCTAAGGTCAGCCAGGGAAGCCACGTGTGAAATGGAATAGTCAAGATTCAAAGGCTAGAGAGAACATATCCAAATACAACAGAGGATAGGGAGCAGAGGCAGAGACCAGGAAATGGGAGAAGATGGGAGGGTATCCCAGGCAGAGGGAGAAGCGCTTCACAGAGCAAAACATATGAAAGACTACGGATAGCATACGAAAAGCAAAGAATTCAGTGGTCTTAGCAAAAGGTGTTCATGAGCCCAGTTTGGTCGGTTTTTTATTTGTTTTAATTTTTCATTTTAACAAGTTTTTTTTTTTTTTTTTTGAGACAGAGCCTCAAGCTGTCGCCCTGGGTAGAGTGTTGTGGCATTACAGCTCACAGTAATCTCCAATTCCTGGGCTCAAGTGAGTCTCCTGCCTCTGCCTCCCAAGTAGCTGGGACTACAGGCGCCCGCCACAACACCAGGCTATTTTTGTTTGGGTTGCAGCCGTCATTGTTGTTTGGCGGGCCCAGGCTGGATTCGAACCCGCCAGCTCAGGTTTACATGGCTGGCACCTTAGCCTGCTGAGCCACAGGCACCAAGCCCTAACAAGTATTTTTTAGGCAGTACTATATGCCAACACTCTTACTTGGCTCTGAGAACTATTAACTTTCCTCTTAAAACCATCTCCTTTGTTGGCTTTTCTTCCCTTAAGTGTTAATATTCTCTAGACCAAGACCTACACTCTCTTTTCTTTTCACTTCATACCTACTCCAAATCTATGCATCTGGTCTAACTGTCTTTCCAGAGTTCCAAACACACGTCTTACTTAACTTGACATCTCCTCTTGAATGTCCAACGAGTATCTCAAAAACATGTTCAAAAGTTGGCACATCTGCCCCCACATAAACTAGAGGTCATATGGTGCACCAGGGGGCCTCAGGTCATAGCTAGTCACTCAGCCAGGTCCCAGATTGATCTGATTGCCACGTATTTTTTTGGACATGGTGTTTTCCAACTATGTGGCTACATCATTTCCCTCGTCTATCATTGCAAGGCATGACTTTGGCCTGCCTTGCTTAGCCCTTTCTTTTCTGTATCTTTCAGTAGTCAGGTTAGCCACCAGAAATAAAAACTTTTTAAGCCAGCTGCAGTGGCTCACATCTATAATTACAGCACTCTGGGAGGCCAAAGAGGGTGGATTGTCTCAGCTCACAGGTGTGAGACCAGCCTGAGCCAAAGCGAGACCCCATCTCTAAAAGTAGCCAGGCATTGTGGTGGGTGCCTATAGTCCCAGCTACTTGGGAAGCTAAGGCAAGAGAATCACTGGAGCCCAAGAGTTTGAGGTTGCTATGAGCTATGATGCCACAGCATTCTACCCAGGGTGACGGAGTGGGACTCTATCTCAAAAAAATAAAGAAAGAATTTTTAAATATTTAATTTAAGGTTCAACTTTCCTTGAGAGTAAAAAATAGACTCATATGTTTTGGTATGAAAGATATATTCACAATGCAAAAGACTGACTTACCATCATGGACTATATAGTAACTGTGGCATTGACTAAGTTTTCTTGCTGCAGTCTCGCTGCTGAGTGTTGTCAGCAAACTCATAGCATCAGCATCACCTGGGAGCTTCTTAGAAATGCAGAATCCCATCCACCCCAGACCTACTGAATGAGAATCTACATTTTAACAAGATATTCAGGTGATTCGTGAGCACAATAAAATTGGAAAAGTACTGCCTAGTATAAAACATTGAATGTGTACTCAAGAGCCCTGTATTTTCTTTTGAAAATTTTCTCTTTCATGCTCAAAGGAATTTAAGTGCATTCACCAAAAGGATTATTTTGTAAAATCTGGATGTTGTCATCATGAGGAACTATAAAAGCTCCCTCTAATTCACCTTATGAAAACGTTGATGCCTTGAACATGATATTCACATCCCATGCATGAATAAGGTGAATAACATCTTGTGATAATTGGAAATATCTCTTCAAAAATATCTTGCTTCCAAAGATATTATTTTAAGAGTAATATGTTTAAATTCTGCATCAAGTGGCTGTGTGAAGTTTATTTTTAGTCTTATGATAAATTTATAGAGTAGTGAATGTATCAAATCAAGCATCAAGTCAGTAAGAGGTTTTTAAATATATTTTACTTATTTGAAAATAATAGATGAATTTGTGAAAAGTAAAAATTTAACAAAGGCTGATTAAATGCCAAATAAAAGGCGAATGTATCTTATCATCAATAAATTTTCCATTGCATTCATATGCAACAGGGTAATTTTGTGAGATACTTGTTTCTCTGTCTGATACTTGCTGCTTGAGAAGACCCATAAATGAATTTTTTTCCCTTGTGTCCTCCACACAAGCAACTGAGACCAGGGGTCCTGGAAAATTAGCTGGTTTTTAAGAGCTTTGGCCTACAGGGGCCAGACAGCTGAATTACCAGTGGAGGAGTACCTCCTGAGGTTTGAGGCGGAGAAATTAAAAATGGAAATACTTATGGTGCATCTTAAAAGGGACAGGTAAAACCTACTAAATGCAGAACACAAATGTTTTCACACAATAAACGAGAAAACCCCATGAAGGTTATGTTGAACAGTTGGATGAAAATATTTCAGATTGTATATGAAGCCTGCACACTGTACCGCATGATTGCACTAATGTACACAGCTATGATTAAATAAAAAATTAAAAATTAAAAAAAAATGGAAATAGAAGGAGAGGGTAAGGAATGATGGAAATCTTTAGTTTGGCCTCTCGAAGTCCTGAGAACCTCATTAAAGCAACTCATTTCCTATGCTTGTTATGGAAGGAGTGGAATCCCCCTTCCTTTTAATAGCCCCTGGGGCCACAGTGAGCATCTCTGTGGTGAACATCTCTGTATCCTTGGAAACCAAAGGTTGGGCCCCCAATATGTGACTATGTTTGAATTCTTGATACCCTAGTGAATGTGGTTGAGTGTCAGAGTTATTTGACATAGGAGAAAAAAGTTTCTTGCACTAAAATTTCAAAAAGCAAATTCATTTCTTATGCCTACTTTACATTAGAGAGTAGGCTTGTGAGCTGAGACTCTAAGATTTCTGCTCTTCCTTAGCAGATCTTAGTAAAGAACTTGATACACAGCAGAGAATACAACCATTGCTGATTAACTGCCTACTTGCAACAGTAAAACAACTCAGGAGTCCTGTCTTTTAACATCTACAATCTTCCTAGTAAAACTGCTTCTCAAAAACTTCCCACATTTTTAGCTCTTAAGTGAAAATACACTCTTTCTTGTTTTATGAGTAGCTAACTCCTTTTTCATAGACTATAACTTAGATATATGAAGACATTTATTGTCTTTCTAATTCACTCTAATTTTCTAAATAATCTAAATATGTAAATGTCTTCATTATGGTTTGCCAGAGACTGTGTAAATATCATTGGGGTTTCTGTTCAAAAATAAATAAATAAATTCTTTCATGTGTTTTTAAAACCTTTTTCAAATTAAAAATATACTATTTTCAACCTCAAACTTGAGAGTGCACATTGCTTTCTAAATGTCCTTTAATTTTTTTATTCTAAAGAATAAAATTTGAGAAAGTGTAAAGCAGTTCAAGATGGCACTTAAGAATATAATCTATCTGAAATTAGAATGAAGAACATCAAAAATGTAGACTTTTTTTTATAAACAATAAATAGAAAGTGAGACCACAAATAGGATTCAAAGTAGCTAAAAACACACAGGAGGAAAACCTCCACAAAGAAGAAATGAAAATACTAAAAGATGAGGCAAGAAAATATTTTCAATAAGTAATAAAAAGACCTTTCAGGAGGGGAGCCAAGAAGAATTAGAAGTAGCTTAAATATACTGAATGAGAAACCATAATTAGAGAAACGAGGCTAGGGATTAAGAAGAGGATGAATGAAAGAGGAATATGGCTTGAGTCAAAATTAAACATCTGGAACAAGAAGACAGAAAAGAGAAGACAGAAGACATTTAATTCTCTTTAGCAGTAGATGAAATAAGCAAAGAAGCAACCCTTTCCCCTCCCGTCTTCCATCCTCACTAAGGGCTCCCCACGAACTAACCATTTGTCCATCATCATTCTGGACTGGTGTTGGCTTGGTTTGGGTGTCTCATCCCAACCATATTATAATAGGGCCACTGATTCTCTTCACAACTAATCATCAGCCGGATGTTGCAATTAAACATGTCTGTGTCTACAGAACTGCTATGGTTTGAATGTTTGACTCCTCCAAACTTCATATTGAAATTTTACCCCCAGTGATAGAGGTGGGGCCAGAGGTGTAGGAATCGTGGGGCTAGATCTCTCATAGATGAATAACATTTCCTGGGAGCAGAGAAAATGAGTTAGTTCTTTTTCTATGTACATGTTAGTTCCTATGAGAGCTGTTGGTTAAGAGCCTGGCACACACACACACACACGCACATAGACACACACACACACCCCCCACATTCCTCTTGCTGGATCTTTGCACACATCAGCTCCCCTTTTGACTTCCACCAGGAGTGGAATCAGCCTGAGCCTCTCATCAGATGTAGATGCTCAACTTGAACTTGTCCAGGCCATTAGAATTGTGAGCCAAATAAATCATGTCCTCAGGACAGCCCTACTTGCCTCGTCTTCCAGCAAATCAAATCCCCCTGGGAAAGATTCTTATAGCATTCTGGGTTTCTTTTTCATTATACCTACTTCCATTGGGAATTGTATTATATCATTATTTTCACAAGTAATTGTTCAATGTCTACATCTCCAGTTGGATTTGAACTTCACAAGAATATAGCTGTACTCATATTATTTACTACCATATCCTTAGTACCTAGTATTAAAAGGTTCAACAAACATGAATAAATGAATTAGTAGTGCCTATGACTAAGAGTGAGCCCACAGTGACAATAAAATTAAGTGTCAACGACGACCTTCTCTGAGAGTAAGTAGCTTCTTTAATCACTAGCATTTTGCTTCTAAAATGAGTCCAGAGGGACCCAGAACTCAAACTAGAATAAACAAGCCTATAAAATATAAATGTCATTTTATCTTTAAGGACTTATTCATAGTAATATCTGTTTTAAAATCTAAAAGAGAAGGACTCATTAAGCAGGATGGGGCAATGTGCATCTAGAAGAAGAACATAAATGAATAAGGACAAATGAAATATATAATGATTTATAAATTCATAATGTCAAATAAAACAAAAAATGCCATGATAACTATTATAACATGCTTGGGCACAAACCCATTACCAGGAAAATTTGATAATAAAAATGGAAAAATCAAATATTTCAACATGTCTTTTCAGTAGTTCAGAGTAATCAAAATAGTGAATGGGAGAAAATTCTTTATAGAAGAATTCTGTCTAATAAATGCAGAAGGAACCATTTCCATGATGGTGACACCCAAATTTGCTTACTAACTTTTAGCACAGTTTAATTTGGTCTCTCCACAAAACATTCCAAACAACACATCCTCTTTGGCAAAGTCAGGGCTATCTTTCTTGCTTCCAAAGATTTCCCATATTAATGGATCGATAGGCTTAAGTATGACTATATGAATATAGACTCAGCATAGAGGTGAGTTTGGGATATTTTGTGGAGAATGTTGAAGGCCAGTGCAAAAAGTTTATGTTTAATTTGGTAGCTGATAGAGAGCCATGGTAGATTTTCTTTCTTAGTGACGGTGCAACATTATCATAGCTATACTTTATAAAAATAACTCTGCCTGCATATATTAAAATAGACAGTAGAATAGAGGAACTGGAGGTGTAGAAAGAGTTGTGAAGTTATTGCAATATTTAAGAAGGCTGTCATAATGGCCTAAAGTGGGGTGATAGCAGTGGGATGACAAATTCAGAAGCCAGAGAGGAAGTATAATTAGACAGAATCTAACAGTTGAACTTTAAATGTATGACATGATATACACTGTGTGATAGTTGATAAATGTCTTGTGATAATGATGATGACTGCCAGGATTCAGTTTGCAAGCTCCAAGCAGTTAAAAACTCACAACATTTTGTTGTTAAAACAAAATGTCAAATGATTAAGCAACACTATTGCATCAGAATCTAAGCAGTAGTAGAAATGACCTGAAGATTTAAAACAGAAAAACTATAATATAGGGAATTGGTTACGTGGGTGACAGAAGAGCTGAAAACTCAGAGGACAGGGAGGAAACCCAGAGAATAGTGCCAAAAAGAAGTCACTACCGAAGCCAGAGAGAAAGGGTGAAGATAGTACAACCAGATCAGACTGGGCCACAGTCACCCAGTGAAAGCTGAAACCATGGCAAGCCAGGAAAGCAGAGCTGAGACTCAGAAGAGAAATCGCCAGTGCCAGAGATGATTCCTAAGGCAGAGACAGAAGTGAAGAAACATTGTGAAATTTTTCTCCTTCCCATCCACTTATCTCCTACCAGTGACAAAGACCAACTGGAAGCCAGTTGACAGAAAACCAGAAAAATGCAGACTTCAGTAGGGGGTCATCCCCTCTCAATAAAAGGCAAACTAGGGAATGGGTGGAGAATGGATGTGACAGCAGACAGACTTAGCCCCTAACAATACAGGTTAGAATATATGGCTTCAAATTTTCAGCAAGACTAAAGAAATACAAGTATAAAATCAAGCAAATTAAGAAAAACTTCAGTAATCTTAAATTTGAATTGGAAATGTCAGTCTAAAGTCATGATCTATTTTAAGTATGTATTTCCTAACTCCACCTTCTGAAAGGCTCAATGCAATGATAGTGTAGTAGCAATGAACTCTCTTAGCACTCAGATTATGACCTCTAATAACATTCCTCACTGAAATGAAACAAAGCTCCTCCTATGAATTATGCCCTAAATACTCAGCAAGATGATTCTGGAATATCTTACTGTACTAAAAAACAAAGACATTAGATTGTATCAAAGGACACTACAGCCAGTATAAAGGATTTCCCATTGACCTAAGTTGGTACAATTTGCATTGAAAAGAATGACTACTACAGTGAATTGGAATATATTGAAAATATATAATCTGAAAATAAATTGAACCTGAATCAAATAAAGTCTTTATATGAAATTACCATTTTACAGAAAATGCAAAGATAGAGCAACAAGTTAAACGACACAATGAGAAGACAGTTAAATCCAAATTATAAAACACTCTATAGTGTAAATGACACAGTGTCTCAAACAAATCAATGATGTAAAAAAAAAAGAAGAAAAATTTAAGGAATATGTCAACCAAATGCAATGTATGGGCTTTTTTTTGGATATGGATTCAAACAAACAAAATATAATAAAACATTTTTGAGATAATTTAGGCAATGCAAATATGGATTGGATTTTAGATAATATTAAGGAATTATGTTAACTTTGTTCATAGTGGAAAGTATAATAGTTACCAAAAAAGTGGGGAGGTCTTAAGAATAACATATAGCTACTCATCTAATGATGCCTCAAGTTGATCTGGAAAATCTGGGTCTGAATCTTAAAAAGTAGTTTCCAAAGCTGATTATCAGAATCATCTGGCAGGTTATTAAATGTTCAGATTTTTCTACCCTCAGATATAAACTCAGATTGGAACCTGGAGATTCTAATTCAGTTTTGGGATAACACCAAATAGTTCCTCCAACTATCCTGATAATCATCCAGAGTTGAGAAATGAAATCTGAAATCAGTAGGATTATTTGGAGGATAGTCCCATGTCAAGACCATAAAGCTGAGTCATTTTGACTGTATCACTGTTTTTTAGACAGCCTAGCAGCTATCAACCAGTAAACCTGCTGCTTCACCTAGTATTGTGTTTATCGTTCATTCTTACCAAAGTGATGTCTTTATTAAAAAGTTCCTTTCAACATGGCAAAGTAAGAATAATATTCACTATTTATTGTAAACCTTCTAAGTATTTAATGTCTATAAGGAGACTTCAAAAACTTCATTGAAAATGGAATTAAAAGATACAAAATAAAAATATAAATAAAAAATATATAAACTTTCTCAATATGAATGCCATTCAAGTTCAAGACTCTTTATTATCAATAATACCAGCCACTTTATGTATCCCTCAAAAACTGAGAGTCCTGAGATTTTAACAATGCTAATACAGTTGTTTTTACATTACTCACTGAAGAAAAATGAGTATTGTGTAAAAAAGTTTTTAAAATTAAGAAACAAAAAGAAGTCAGGAGAAGCCAAATCAGGAAGAGGATGCTTAATGATTTCCCATCAAAATTCTCACAAAACTGCCCTTGTTTGCTAAAAGGAATGAGCAAAAGCATTATTGTGGTGAGGGAAAACTCGCTAGAGAAATTTTCCAAACTATTTTTCTACTAAATCTTTGGCTAACATTCCTTAAACACTCTCATAATCAGCAGATGGTATGGTTTGTGGGCACTCCAGAAAGTTAACAAGTAAAATGCTTTGAGCATTCCAAAAAACTGTTTCCATGACCTTTGCTCTTGACCATTCTTCTTTTGCTTTGCGTGGACCACTTCGACCTCTTGGTAGCCATTGGTTTGGTTGTGCTTTGTCTTCAAGATTGTATTGCTAAAGACACATTTCACCTCCTGTCACAATTCTTCAAGGAAATTCTTCAAGATTTTTAAAATTTCCCTGAAAGCTCTGACCTAGTCTGTATCTGATCTGGGCACAATGAGTTTGGTACCCATTGAATGAAAAGTTTACTTGACTGGAATTTTTCATTCAGAATTGTATAAGATGAACTAGTTGAGATGTACAGCATCAATGATTTAACCTTTCTTCCAACCCCTGCATCATCATAAACTTGATGTTTATCCTTACTTTACTTTAGCAGAATTCATATTTCTTTGATAAAGTTTCTTTCCAAATTGATATCTTTCTTTTTTTTTTGAGACAGAGCCTCAAGCTGTGCCCTGGGTAGAGTGCTATGGCATCACAACTCACAG
>CAUYON010011778.1:0-85386 GCA_963573935.1 Arctocebus calabarensis | reverse complement strand
AACATCCCCGGGGATGCAGCTCTCCAGCTATTGTTCCCGGAGCTGGTTGCTGTTTCGTGCCTCAGAAGACCTTCCCACCAGCCAGGTCTCCTAACGGCTCTCTCCCCTTTCACCACTGTGAGCTGGAAAACCAGCACAGTTCAGCAAGTTTGCGCCTGTCCACACCCCTCGAGAAAATCTCCAAGAATCTGGACTCTGTGGGGAAGAGGCCTCCAGACCTCGGGGTGAGAGTGGAGGGGAACACCAGGAACACCAACTTGCAGGTAGAGAGTATATACAGTTTTATGCCTGGCTGGAGAGTGCCACGGCACCCTAATAGGGGAAGGAGGTCTGGTTTTTAGAGGGCCACTCCCGTGGCGTAGAGTGGGAGGACATCCGAACTCCGCTTACTTGTTTGTATGGAGGTATGAAGTATACTGCGAACCTCTCTCATGGGGGAGAGGACTCCTGTCCACTTGGTGATGTGCTCTATACCTTTTTGTTTGTGTTCTCGGGGTCTCAGGTCACCCTAGCAGGGTTGATGTGCGCTCTTCGACCTTTTATTTTGGCTCAGATCCAAACCATCGGCTTTCTTGCTGAGTTTCTGTTCTTTAATTCTCCTTCTGGATGGGAACCTCAGTGGAAAGCTGGCTACAGATCGCCATCTTGGCTCCTCCCCTATTTTTGATACTTTCTATTGCATCTTTACATTCCCTGCTTGTCTCCTTCATTTCCTTATGGTCCACCATATCATTTCTATAGTCTACATATCTCTCATCCAACTTTTGTTTCTATCTTTACATTTTCTCATCCATTCCTTTTTTTGTTTTTATTGTTCATATTTTAAATTCCCTTTCTGTCAAGTCCATTAATTCTTTATAGGTGGCGTCTCCTGTAGTAGCTACTGTATGGTCCCTTGGGGGAGTTCCTCTCTTGTGGTTTTTCATGTTGCCTGCATTTTTCTGTTAGTTCCTCCTCAGGTGTTCTTTATTCTTATTCACCTCCTTGTTCTCCTTTTTCCTTCTCACTGCCTCCTTTGTTTCAAACAGAAGTCCTTGCTCTTGAGGACAGTATGTTGCAATATGTCTCTGGAACACCAGGTGGCACTCTGTTTTTTTTAGGAGACAGAAAGCATAGCCAGCAGCCTCTATATTCCTTATTCCAAACTTAATTGCCTTAGGTGATCACCTGATTGTTTCCTCAGCATTCAGACCTTACTGGGTGGGGATCTTAAAGCTCACAAGAATACTTCAGTGGCAGTTCTCACATTGCCACCTGACTCCAGTTCCCATGGGATGTGGGAGTCCCTCAGCTTGTCCTGAGAGAGAAGGTCTGATCCTGGCATGTAGAATTAAGACAGCCATGCTTTAGTCCCCTGCTAAGACCTTCTTATGACTTTCCCACAATGGCAGCCGCCTGGCCACTCAGACCTTCTCAGTATGGCTGCCTTGCCAGCCACTGAACTTATGGTAAGTCCACTCCAACTGGCATTCAAATCTGGTTGCTGTACACTGTTCAAGTCTGCCAATTCTAAGCTTTCCACTCAATGCTTAGCTTTCCCAACATCTGAAAACTCCGGAAAGACTTCCTCCTGTCCCGGACCTCTGTTGGGGACCAGCCAATCTCAGCTGGTTACCATCACTAGCCTAATTCATCAGGTTTCTACTACTCCAGATCATAACACTGTATCCAGCTCACCACCTCATCACTGTGCTCCCTGAGCTTTGACTCTGGGTAAGATCTCTGTGCCAGATATGTCTGGGTTCTCTCTTTTTTCCCAGTTGTTCTAGGACAGATTAACTGAACGATCCTTGTGATACGCCATCTTGCTCTGGCCAACAGTGAAGAAGTTTTGAATGATACCTTGGAAGAAGGGCAGTGCTAGAGATGCAAGAGGCTATTCAGATTAAGAGAAAAGAATGAATTTTGGGATGATTTTAAAAGGGTTTGCAGTTCAAAGGTGTATGACTTAAGAAATAATTAGGTTGAAAAATTTTGGGGAACAGTAATGGTGTGTGTGCACTCATGATTCTCCATTGTGTCTACCACAAAGTGAGCATTCAGATCTATAAGACAATTGCTTCTGACACACAAACACATGAATTAGGTTGCAATAGGCCTTTATATAATGCTTATTTACTCACAAGGTTAATGCATAAGAAGAAATGATTACATCCAGAAGCTGAAGTTTGTTTGAAGAGATCTTTTCATTTTCAACTCTTGGTTTGAAACAACCACTTTAGAGTTGATTTTCTTTACTGGAAAGCTTGGGATGCACTGAGGGAAATGGTATTTTCATCTTGTGGCTTGGTAATACAGAGTCACATTGTGTGTCTTATTATAAAACTCCAAACAGTGGAGTGGTATTTAGGGAGTTTTTGTCTTCTTGGTTAATAAGTTCCTGAAGACCCTGTGAGTCTCCAACCTTGTTTGTCATGGGTTCCGGGAGCCTGCTGACTTGGCACCCTTTCCTGGTCTATGCTACTCCTTTAGACTTGGAGTTAGCCATGTTTTTCCATATATTCTTACCTTGTTTGCACCTCCCAGGAAGCCCACCCAGATAGCCCTCATGTGCTTTCCCATGGGCCCTGACATACATTTTCTTCATTTGGCTGGCGGGTTCCCTGTGTGATGGGTGGTGACTTAGGAACCCTGCCTTCTGCCTGTGCATGGGGCATGATGAGTTCCAGCCATGAGAGAGAACTGTAGGTACTCAAAAACTTCTGATGTTGGACAATTAACTTGGTGAACTTATCCTAGAAAAAAATGCCTTTTTTTTTTTTTTGAGACAGTCTCACTTTGTCACCCTTAGAGTGCTGTGGCATCATAGTGTTGTAGCATCACAACAACTTCAAACTCTTGGACTCAAGCAATCTTCTTGCTTCAGCCCCCTGAGTAGCTGGGACTATAGGTACCTGTCACAGTGCCTGGCTAGTTTTTCTATTTTTAGTAGAGACAGGGTCTTGCTTTTGCTCAGGTTGGTCTTGCTCTTGTTTAGGCTGGTCTCAAACTCCTGAGCTTGAGTGGTCTACCTGCCTTGGCTGCCCTGAATGCTAGGATTATAAGCATGAGCCATTGCATATGGCAGGAAAAAGTGCTTTGAAGGGAGGACTAGGTATTAGCACTGGTACGTACCTTCCCAAGGGGAGTGACTATAGTTATATTTAGTAATGCAGCATATAGTCCTTTTTATAGAATGAGTTCAAGAACTTAACTGCCCTACTTTGTGTGGTAGAGTTGTGTGTCAATAAACCTATCATAATTCAAAAATACTGTAAGTCTGGGTGGTGCCTGTAGCTGGCCCCATATACTGGAGGTGGTGGGTTCAAACCCAGCCCTGGCCCAAAAGAAAAAAAATACTATAAGTCTAAAGTGAATTTTCAACTTATGAGGGGTTTGTCTGGACATAGCCTCATTGTAAGCTGAGGAGTACACTGAATGCATATTACTTTTGTACCACTTTAAAGTTACAAAACCATAATCAACCATCACAAGTTAGGAATGTCTGTCTATACATTGATGACTAAACAGTTTTGTCATTCCTCGCTGAACTCAGCTAAGTCATTTCCTTGCCTTTCCATTGTGATTTAAAAAATTATGGTGAAGGTCGAGGGGAAGAAAACCAAGCCTACAACCGATTTTGTCACCACACTCCCAAGTATTTTGACCATTAAGCATTTCCTAGATTTTCTTACTTGGTAAACAAGTTGTTCACAGCTTGTCTACTGTCTTTCATGGTATTTGTAAGGAAGTCAACTCTGGCCATCACAAAGTTCTAGTGGAGAAGGCAGGATTCCCAGGCATGCTTTCTGGTCTGAATGCTAACTGTGCAATCTCCCAGGCCATCCAAAGCATTCTACTTAAACATTATTTATGTTCATCAGAAGAATCATTCCCTGCTGTCTGCTTTTCTCTCACATAAAACTGCACATTTAATTTCTGTTTATACATACATAAACCATATCTTTAGAAGCAGCCTGGGAAATCCTTGGTTGAAGATGGATTTTGCCTTTTGAAAACACAGAGGTGAGTGACATCTGTATATTGTGTCATCAGAGGCATAGCACTTGTGGTTGATTCAGACGAGGTGCCTCACAGAACCTGAGTGAAGTTGTAAACCTCTAGCTGACAAGGCAGTAGTCTAGTTTTCTTTGCAAAGCCTTGATTACAAAAAGTCTTCCTTCCAATTTGGAGGTGGCAACAAAACAGTTTAAAATATTCAGATATTATGAATAAGAAGCTGAGGTTTGGGCAAAGATAATAATCTTTGAGAAACTCATGCACATTTCACCTTAAAAATCATCTACAAGTGAATGGGGGTGGGTGGATGAATGGGAAACAGAGAATAATTTGGAGAGTTGATAGAATTTACTGGGTATTTGATGGGAGAATGGGGACTGAAGATCTCATTCTTGGCAAAGGAAAGCACCCCCCAAAAAGAAAAACTGAAAAGTAAACTGAGTGAGTTAGAACAAAGGAAAGTCAGCTAGTTTACATTTAAGCTAGCCATTGCTAGCAAGCTTCTTGCCTTTTCCGAAATTCTAGCCTGTTGGGGATATAGCTTACACACACTCTGCTGGGTCTGTGAGCACTCTGAGGAGACTAATGATCATAGAAGAGGCTATGACAATGTCCTAGGAAAAGATACATCTTCTAGGGTGTTTCCTGCCCATTAAACAGCAAAGCAGATACCCATTGTGGAGATTTGCATTTGCCTGGGGCAGAGACCAAGGGAGTAGCTTGAGTCCTGAGATATGGGCAGGAGAACTTATATTCCTTATTGCAGAGGAAGATCCTCTGTGGTAGTGACGGGAGGAAAATGCCTCCCTCCCATACCTCAGAGGAGATTTACACTGGTGGCATTTTACTCCACAGAGAACTAATGGAGTTTAACACTTCCTTAGAAATCTGTGTGTGAGCTCAAGCAGGAGGCTCTCCCAATACAAGGCTGAGATTTCAGATTTCTGAAGGCTACCCTTAAGGTTAATAATAACAACAATGGAGCTGATATGAGCAATCTGAGAAACTGCTGATGTCTTTGTTCCCTCCTTCATCTTACCCTCTGGGCAAATAGACTCCAATAAAAGCAAAGTGGACCAAACATTTGGGGCCATTGCCAGATTCCCACAATGGCAATGAGTTCCCACTTTTAATTCTACTCCATGTCTCATGTCTTTCTTTACCATTGCTTCTAACTTCATAATTCTTTAGTCGATTGTTGCCAGTTTCCACAGGTCTCAGTGAACCATGCTCTTGGGGCAGGACCCCAACGGGTATTCATTCTTTACTGTTTATTTCAAGGCTTAAATCAAAACTAATATTGTTCTAAGTGGAAGTATGTGACATGGGGAGATAACCTTTTCTGATTTTACTCACATTCAACACACATGAGTCTAAATCTCATAGTCTTTAAATCATAGCTGGTTTGCTGAACAAATCGAGGGATACAGAGAGACAAGACCAAAAGGATTACACCCTATTTTGTTTCCTAATTTAGCCTTCCTTGGGTTAATTCACTTAACAGGTCAATTTTCACTGGGCAATTTTCCAAATGCTCCATCCTTTTCTGTACTCCACCTGACCCGTTGTGGGTAGCTGTGATGGCTTTTGGGAGGCCTGAAGATAGATTACTGAGAGGTCACTTATCTCATTTTAGTTAAGAACCATTAAAGAAGTTGTGTTATTTCCTTTGGGCTTATCTGCAGGGAGAAACAAGGGGATAATTGTGTGGTGTTTATGAGAAACTCTACCTTATACATGTGAGTTATGCTTAATTTTAGCTTTTACTTGTAGTTGCTCATGAATGTGTCTCCATGTATTTTAGTAACACAAATAAATGGTATGTGTACATTTGGGTATTTTGCACTGAGACTAGGATGTACATTGGAATTATAAGGACATTTGTTCTGGGAAGTATTTCTGGAAGTTTGTCTACATTTTGGTGAGTCTGTGAGTTGGTTACATGAATTGATGTGTTTTCTTCCAAGACACAGAATTTGGTTGACTAATTTCTCTCTTGTAAGTCAACCAATAGTTGGCTATTGTGTAGTCAGTCTTAAGCTTTGAAGGAATAACTGATTTCTTTCTCAGTCCAAAATGGAAACACAGGAAGAATCTTACAAAGTTGACAGAAATGATGTGAAATTGCAAAAATTCCGTCAGCTGTGTCCATCATCTCTTCCAAAGTAGTGTAGATGACAAGTGAGGATAAAAGCAAGTTACATTCAACAAGCACTTCAGGGCTATACCAGGAACACTTACATTTTTTCTTTTTTTTTTGAGACAGAACCTCAAGCTATCACCCTGGATAGAGTCCTGTGACATCACAGCTCACAGCAACCTCCAATTCCTGGGCTCAAGCGAGTCTCTTGCCTCCACCTCCCAAGTAACTGGGACTACAGGCGCCCGCCACAACGCCCTGCCATTTTTTGGTTGCAGCCATCATTGTTGTTTGGCGGGCCCAGGCTGGATTCGAACCCACCACCTCAGGTGTATGTGGCTGGCGCCTTAACCCATTGAGCCACAGGCGCCAGCCCAACACTTACATTTTTTTCAACATGGATTAATAGTTTTCTCACATTCTACCCTACATGGTATCCTCCTATTACAGGTGAGGAAGCTGAGGCTTGAGTGAGCTTTGGTGACTCTTGACCATTCTGATCTTAATGGGCCCATAGATTTCCTGGAAATCATCTTAGGCTAATAAGGACTCCAGTTTGTGGAGTTACATCCCAGGCCTGGTCTGTGACTAAGATTCCAAACTCTTATACTGTGGTTGCTTGCATCTTTTCATTCTGCTGATGTCTGTGATTGTGGCTGGACATATTTCCATACATTCTATGTGAGCCCTTTCCACCATTTGAGCCTTCTTAGGTTTTTTGCTCTGACATCTCCAGCTCCAACCACCATTCTAGGGCCTCTGTAGGACATCGTTTGGTTGCTGGTTTGTGAATATTAACAGTTCTAGCATTGACTTTTTCTTTAATGCAAAACCTAAACATCAATAAATAATTAGAATTTCAAGATGATCTTCTGGTATAGTTTCATAGTGCTCCACAGGGGTGTGATGAACAGGGTGAGTTGCTGAAAAACAGGCTAAAGTTGTGCTTTCAGGCCACGAGTTGTCTGGAGCATGTCTTTTTTTGTGGTCCCTGTGTGGACATTATCTGGGCCCAAGGACATGCTGCCATTTCACTAGTGCCTGTTTATGAAGTCCTCTACAAATGTGCTTTTGTTTTGTCTGCAGTAGTATGTTTCTATTAAAATGCCTGAAATATAGGGTGCTGAAGCACTACAAGGGCGGAAGACTTGATTTTAGGGGAGGAGAAAGCAATAGCTCCAGTAAGCTGTCCGATTGTCATCAGCTACCAACTTCAAAACAGTAGAGAGGAGTGGTATGTGTGCTAAGGTGGCCATGGTGAGGTCAGCTGCATCACAGAGGGGCAGAAGGCTAGAGGCAGACTGCTTGAGCGTGAATCCTGCTTCCACCCAGCTGGGTGACCTTGGGCTTGTCTGGGCTGCTATTTACCTACGTATAAATCCTATGCTAATTGTAGGGTTGATATGAGCATTAAATGTAGTAGTGATCTGTAAATGTTAGCCCTTGTTAATAGTGTACATCTCACATTTTACCACATAGCAGAAGGCTGACCTTGAGTAAGGATGCTCCCACACCCAAGTGTGCATGTATTGCAAGGGATATTCCTGCTTGCTCCTCTCCCTAGAGGTTCTGTGGCTCCCACCTTCCTACTACATAGGGCTGTAAATGCGATGATTGTCAACTCTCTGGGCACTGCTCAGCCTGAATGAGTGCATACCCACAAATGCAGCACCTCTGGGTTCATTCTCCGAGCTGGCCTTTCCAGGCCTAGGCTTCCAGCTTTGCATGCAAAGCTGGACTTTAATGTTTCCACTTCAGCCAAACACAGATAACTGACTGGGAACCACCCAACTGACACAGACTTTTCTCATCCCCTGCGTAAAACACAATGGGAAGGCTGAGCTTAAGAGAGACTCGGACGACAAGATTTAAATAAATAAGCTGTATTATCTGTACAAAAAATACAAATACAGTTTGTGTTTTAGAGGAAGAAGTGTCTCTTTCCACATTATCCAGCAGCCCTAAATAATCTGGTGGTGCAGATGAGTTGCAATTCACAGAACAATAAATGTACATTCATCTCATGCAAGGAGCACACTGCTTCCCACCCCAAACCTAGGCCCTGCAGGTGGCTCTGAGCTCCACTGCCCCAAATCTGACATGTGGCATAGCCGGAGGATGCCTGCTATTCAGGAAATGCAAATATTGGCCACTGATTTTCAACAGCTAGTGAACTAGACATAATTGACCACATTAGTAGTGTTATGGAATTTGTCCTCATCATTCCATGCATAACTGCCCCAGCATCCCATGTGAGTTTTTACAATGTATTCTGAACACAGTGAATGGCTCCAGAGTTAAACACCAGGTTCTAATAAGAGTAGGAAAAATACAATAATCACGGGGTTTACAGGAACACAACTGTAGGAAGTTAATAAAAAGCCCCCCAAATACTTTTTTCTGGATGACAATGTACAATTGTTAATATTGCACTTTTTTTATACAAGAATTCCTAATAAATATTCACAAAAGATATACAGACATAGAAAACATTCTCTTTTATTTTAAATAAACATTACATTGATTTTTAGTAACATGATTTCTTCAGCCTATTTTCATGGTGAGGAAGAGAGAAACCCACATTAGAGAAACCTAATTTTCCACAGCTAACCTGGAGAAGATAGAGATTAACATTGTCTTTCTCTGAATTTTGACTTCCAGGCTGGCTGATGTCAATGGTGGCCCTGGCGTGAGTGGCATGTCATGAGTGTGTACGTGAGGGGAGGCTGATGGCAGCGGTTGGGGGTGAGTGACTCTGGCCGCCCTTCCTTGCCCTGACGTCTAAGCTTGGGCTGCTCAGAGGAAGGAGGTAAAAAGACCTTGCCTGAAGCTGCTGGGCTGCAGGAGTGGTTTGCCCAGGAGTCCCAGTTTTCATCTCACTCTATGACTGCCCTGGCCACTTCGCCACAGCTGATGTGTGTAGCGGAAGTGTGTGTGCTGCTTGCCTGTTGAATTAATTATTGAATCACCAAAATGGGTGTTGATTACTATAAATTTGAAAGGATTGTGCTATATGTGGGGGAAAAGCCTTTGCAGACTGTGTCGTAAGCTTCAGCTATCCTTGGGCTTTGCCCCAGGCCCCTAGTCCGGCCCTAACCTGCTAGATAAATACTACAGAGTGGCCTGTGCTGAGGGAGGCCTGCAGACTCTAGGGTGGAGGCCAGAAGAGGCAGGGCATACTGTGAGAGGCTGTGAACACACACAAACCCATTGTTCCCACCCTGGTCCCTGGCTGGCTCTGGAACGGAGTAGTTGCTAGATATTGTGGCAAACTGATTAATGAATTGATTTGGAGCAGCAAAGGCCACATAGGCAGAAAACCTGGCTGACACATGCTCAGAATGCCCCTGGCCCAGAGCAGCAATGAGTTCAGGGCTGGGAAATTCTTGCTTTAGAATTTAGAGGTGCCAGGGATGGCCTCACTGCATAGCCAGGTGGTGACCTCTTTCTGGCTTTGTTGCAGCTGCATGGGTAGGAAGTTTATTCAGATAGCAGGGGAGAGGGGACACGCCTCCACTCCTCTGCCACAGAGGGTGTATGTCCTACCACACAATGTGGGCACCCCGTGGAAGCAGTGTGAGCCTCACGTGGCTGCCCAGAAGACCTCCTGCCCGCCCGTTCCTCCCTGCTTGGTGCACGAGGGCTGCTTTTTTGCTTCTGTCCCTTTCCTCCTTTCGTTATTTCCTGCATGGCTGTGTGCCTTAGACTTTGCTCCCTTCTTCATTTCTACCTACCCACGTTTCAGTTCTCTTCTCTGCGCCCCCTCCACTAGAAGATTTCTGTCTCAGCATAGGGTCCCCCTCCTCCCTTGTCCTAATGGGGAGGGAGGGGACAGAGGCAGGTGCCCATGAAGGAGCTGCACCCTGTGGCATTGACAGTGTGCTTCTAGGAAAGCCAGTTGGTTGTCTGACATTTGCACTAATACTCTCCAACCTCTTGGCTCTCTGGGGGCCATGCCTGCCTCATCCTAGGTCTCTTTGAGGTCCAGGCTTGGGAGGGAGCCGGCTCCCTTGTCTGGCAGCCTTTGCAGCTCCTTTAGACACCCAATCCTTCCTTTCCCACCACTCTGCCCTCCTGCTAACTGATAGGGGAATTCAGGTCATCCTGATGAGGGTGGAGGTGGAGGGCAGGGAGGGGTTGGAAGACGCTGTGTGGGGTGTGGAGGGGGAAAATAAATAAATAAACAAGAAAGCGTAAGTTCTGTCCAAGGTGGGTGCGTGAGTCCTTTGTGTGGCCAGGGTAGATTTCTTTCCCGCGCCCTATCTTCATGCTTTGCCACACGTTCCACAGCAGCGAGATTTAAATTGGCTGAGCTGGCAGAGTTTCAGCTGTTTCACCTTCTCGCAGTACCTGGTGGTATCTCTGCACTCCACTGGGAAAGAGAGGGCAGGGAGAGGGGACAAGAGGAGATATGAAACAGACATGCAGCCACTTGGGGTGCAGCCCCGCAGTGGTCCGCAGGGTGCTTCCTGGGGTCTGCCTTGGCCACGGCTCCCCAACCCCTTTGAGTGGGCCTCACTCTGGCGGAGCTCTGTCTGCCTGTACTGGCTGAGTGGTGGGCTCTGTCCCCTGTCCCTGGGCCTCTTGGCCTCCTCCTCAACAGCTCCCTCCATTCCCTGGTGGTGCTGTCCCCCCCTGGCCTTGGACCCAGCTCAGTCCCAGCAAGCTCACCATTCCCTGTGGGCTTTTAGCAAGTGACTCTCCTGAGATGGTTCCCAAAGGGCTGAATCCTGCCCTGCTTTGAAGGAGTGTGTAAGGGCGACTCCGTGCAGGCATTTAACACTCTCTGTTAAGCTTTGTTTTGTTACGTTTTCCTCCTAGGCCTCTCTGCTCCTTCCACCCACTGCACCTTAAACACCACAGTGTCTCGTTCAGTTTTGGTGCAGACTAGCCGATTCTCAAATACTGGTGTGGATTTAGTTTGGTAAGTCTGCCTTAACGACTTGCGCTTGAACACTGGCAATCTCTGTGTGTGTGCTGACACAAATTAGGGTCAGCACTGCCACTGAGGTCAAAGGTCGCCCCTCCCCCAGTGTTTAAAGAGAAGCAGGCTATTGGCTTATAGGGCGTCTGCCTTAGTCCTGGGGATTTATTGCTCAGTGAGGCTCAGTTTGGGGGAAACTGCACTCCTACATTTGTTTTTTATGTCCTGTTGTTTGCCTCAGACTGTGGTCTTCTCTCTCATAGGGAAACACCTCCAATTTGGGTTTGGGGTTTAGAGGAAGAAAAAGTAGATCTCTACCCAATTGGATTACAAATAAATGCTGGTGTTGGTTTGAGGAGGATCCAGACTCCTGCCCAGTTCTGGTGGATGCCGTGTAGCAGAGAAGGAGGGAGGTGTCAGCAGGCCCTTGTTCGGTGACAGGCAGAGCAGGGACAGGGCAAAGCCAGCTGGCTGAGTGGGAGGCTGCGTCAGCTGTGCTTCCTCTTTAGTAGCCTCCGAGAGCCCACCAGCTGGACTGACGGCAGGGAAGCTGCAGGCTGGCTTTCTCCAGCACTTGGCCAGCAGCACCCGGCCCTCGCAGGGCCAGGATAGAGACTGTGGAAGCCCTTTGGCCACACCCTACCAGTTTTGTGGTCTGGATATGTGTATCCACATCTAGCACACACCCATGCACACCACTGAAAATGCTCAACTCTGGCCCCAGCCCACAATCCTCGGGGAAGCTGACCCAATGCCCTATGCTCAGGTATGGTCCTAGGGACTGCCCTCTGCACCTGATGCAGTGTGGGGAATTTGCAGAAGCTTCTTTGGGGTTGGAACGTACTGTTTTCACATGGGGTGATGTTGCAGCGCTGCCAATTGGCAGGCCGGGGCCCCCAGGAGCACAGGTGCTCAGGGACTGTCTTGCTGGTGCGGGCGTGCACACACTCCACTCGCCGGGACTGGAAGCCATAGTTGCCGCAGGTTGCTGTGCACAGGGTCCACAGGCTGACCCTCCAATGTACGAAGCAGGCCTCTGACCAGCAGTTCTGGGTGCTCACAGGCCTGCAGGGGGAGGGTGGCAGGGTTAAGATCTGCGTCTGTGGGTGCAGGGTGGATGGGGCAGAAGCGGAAACAATACTGCAAACCCGAGAAAGTCGGGCGACTCCTCTAAAAGTCTACTTCCTCTAACCGGGCCTCCATCTGCTCTTCCCTCTAATATATGTCACTCTGTGACCTGAGAATGAGCTCCACGCGGCATGGAGGCTGGCAGAGGCAGAACCCAGAGCCTGGTTTCAAGGACTGGAGTCTTAGGTGAGGTGCTGAGTCCTCCCCCCAGGTGGACATCTACAAGGAGGTATGATAGCAATGGGGACTGAATACGAATGATAGGTCGAGACCCAGGAACAAGGGCCTCCATCTTACCCTAAATTCTAGAAGGAAGTCAACAAGAGTGAAGGCAGACAAATTCTCAGCCAATGGGTGCACTGCGTGGGTATATTGTACATTTCCTGGGTGAAGGGCACTACTATGATTCAGACTTTAACCTTACAATAGCAAACTAGATAACATAATCATATGTATTCATATATCAACTTGAAATAAAAAAAAATCAACAGTCAAAAAAAAAGTGAAGGGCTAGTGCAGCCTTTGAGATCTGGTGGCCATTGTGCACATTGTGCAGGCCCCACCCCCCCACTAGTGCAGGTCTCATGTGGTATCGGGTCTCTTTCTCTGTCTCTCAGAAGAATAATACCCTGTGCACTCTTTGTCTTCAAGAGAGAAAAGCCCAGTCTGGCCCATTAGGCAAGCACAAAGCCACCACCCAGCTATCTACCTCTGAGAGGCCAGTGAAATGGGGTGAATGGAGGAGAGGGGGCAGGTGTGTGACCGCTGGGTCTGTGGGAGGTGGGAGGAGAAACCCTCACTCACCACCATCTGTCTGTGCTATTGGTGCCAGGGGGTGGGGAAAGGAGGTCCAGGGCTTTCTCTTACCTTGGAAGGGCACTACACTGTTCTGATGGTAAGGTGATGCCATCCCGTGTCTGGCAGAAGACTTGTCTGTGTTGCATAGCTAGACGAAGCCCAATGCAAGGTCCATTACACTGGAAAGCAGAGAAAGGTGATAAACGTAACATGAACCCAGGCAAGGGTAGAGGCTGCAATGTTCAGGCTACGTGGGACACAAGATCTTCATGCAGGGTCTCATTGGAGGCTCTCAGATCATCCACCTTTCTCCTTTTTGGGCGAACTAAAGGACATTCACTGACATCTCTTCTTTATGCCATAGTGGGATGGTTAGCTTTCATGTGGTCTGTATTCTGCTAGCACATACCTAAATCCCCTTTTAGATTAGCCATATTAAAGATCTCTTGGCTTAATGTGCTAGGAGAATGGGGGGGCAGATTTTAGAGTTGAAGACCTAAATAAACCTCCCCTTCTGCTTCAGTGTGTGGGGCAATTTGGCTTATTGTTTTCTTGCTAAATTCATTCAAATAACTAATTCCATTTCTTTCTTTTTCTCAGCTTTACTTTCTCCATTTTAAATCTAGAATGTCTCAACACAAAGCAGATTTATATATGGATAGTCCTTTATTCTCTTGCTATATACTCATGGAGACTGTTAAGCTTTCCCCAGAGTTGGTAGAGCCTGATCCCATCACAGCAAATGCCTGTAACACTTGCCTGTAAAATACAAAAGCAGCAGGCTCTTAAGCAACATCTGCTATTTTAGTAGAATGAGAGAACAGACATCCAATGGAGGTCACTTTAGAACAAAGACCCTAAACTTGGGATTTTTTGGATCCCTAGGGTTCCATACAAGGCAGTAGCGGGGTGTTAATCCTTAGCATTATGAGCAGAAATTTTGTGTTTATTGACATTTTTCTAGCAGGAGGTTCCCTCTAGCTTTCATCACGTACTCCAAGAGATCCCTGGCCTCAAAGGTCAAGAACCACTGAAGGAGAAGAATTTAAGATAAGTCCTCTTGGGGAAGACAGGTCCGCCCAAGCCCAGACAACGGGACTCAGTAAGACACTATTAGTCACAAAGACACAAGGGGATTTGAAGTAAATGTAAAAAATGCTTCCTCGAAGCCAACTAGTTGAAAGGTCACTTTATCACCTGTGCTTTTGGTGTGATATCTAAGAAATCATTGACAAATCCAATGTCATGAAAGGTTTCTCTTACGTTTTCTTCTAAAATTTTTATATTATACTTTTATCTTTTATTGTTTGAGTTAATTTTTATATATGGTAGAAGTTAAGGGTCCAACTCAATATGTTGCTTGTGATACCCAACACCATTGAAAAGACTGTTCTTTCTCTATTGAATGGTCTTGTTGCCCTAGTCAAAAATCATGTCACCACATTTTTAAAAGGCATGTTTTTTGGCTCTGTTCTATTCCTTTGGTCCATATGTCTGTCTTTATGCCAGTACTATGCTGTTTTGTAACATTATAGTAAGTTTTTAAAAAATTTCAGAATTTTACAGAGGTATAGAAGTTTTGGTTATGTAATTTGCTTTTGTACATTTTAAGTCAAAGTCATAAACATGCTCTTCATCCAGAACATGTGCATTGCACCATAGGTGTGAAGTTACTCAACCCTTCCTCCCACCTCCCACCTATTTGATGTACGTTGTGTTTTATTTTCATATGTTCTAATTGATAGACTAGTTCTAATTTACTATTTAATACATGTATTGTTTCTTTCTCCATTCTTGAGATATTTCACTTAGAAGAATGGTCTCCAGTTCCATCCAGATTGTTACAAAAGATACTACATTTCCGTATGTTTTATGGCTGAATTGTACTCCATGGTATACATATACCACATTAATCTACTCATGTATTGGTAGGTTATTTCCACATCTTTGCAATCGTAAATTGTACTGCCAAATGGCTTTTTTTCCCTCCTTTGTGTCAATACCTAGTAGTGGATCAAATGGTAGGTCTACTTTTAGTTCTTTGAGGTATTTTGAGTTTGCAGTCCTATTGGCAGTGTATAAGTGTTCCTTTCTGGATCCATGCCAGCATCTATTGTTTTTGGACTTTTGGGTGACATCCATTCTCACTGGAGTTGGGTAATTGTGGTTTCAATTTGTGTTTCCCTGATAGAGATGTTGAGCATATTTTTGTGTTTATTGGCCATTAGACTATCTTCCTTTGAGAAATTTCTGTACATGTCTTTTGCCCACTTCTTAATGGGGTAGTTGACTTTTTTCTTGCTGTTGTATTTGAGTTCTTTGTATATTCTGGTTATCAGCCTTTTATTAGATGGATAGCATGCAAATATTTTTTCCCATTCTGGTAGGTTGTCTATTGATTGTGGCCTTAGCTGTGCAGTAACTTTTTTTGTGTGTGTGTGGTTTTTGGCCAGGGCTGGGTTTGAACCCACCACCTCTGGCATATGGGGGCAGCGCCCTACTCCTTTGAGCCACAGGCGCCACCCTGTGCAGTAACTTTTTAATTTAATCAGGTCCCATTTATTATTTTTGTTGTTGCTGTGATTACTTTTAGGGTCAACTTCATAAATTCTTTGCCTAGCCTTATCTCTATGAGTTTGTCCAACATTTTATTTTGGAATTATTATTAATTTTGACACAGTCTCACTATGTTGCGCTGGGTAGAGTGTTGTGGCATCACAGCTCACAGCACTTCCAACTCTTGGGCTCAAGTGATTCTCTCATCCTCCCAAGTAGCTAGGACTACAGGCGCCCACCACAAAGGCCGGCTATTTTTTTTGTTGTTGTAGCTGTTATTGTTGTTTGGCAGGCCCTGGGCTGGATTTGAACCTGCCAGCTCCTGTGTATGTGGCTGGTGCCTTAGCTGCTGAGCTACAGGCACTGAGCCTATTCTAGAATTCTTATTGTTTCATGCCTTATTTTTATCCATTGTGAATTAATTTTCATAAGTGGTGAGAGGTGTAGATTCAGTCTTTTACATGTGGCTATTCAGTTTTCCCAGCATCATTTATTGAAAAGGGATTCTTTTCCTCAGTGTATATTTTGTCTGCTTTATCAAACATCAGATGGGAATGTGAGGATGGTTTAATCTCTGGGTTTTCTGTTCTGACCCATAGGCCTGTGTCTCTGTTTTTATGTCAGTACCATGCTGTTTTGGTTACTATACAATGAGCTATTTGAGGTCTTTTCTGGTTCCATATGAAGCACAGAACTTTTGCTAGATCTGTGAAAAATGACATTGATATTTTAATGGGGATTGCACTGAATCTTTAAATTACTTTGGGCAGTATAGACATTTTTAACAATGTTGATTTGCCATCCATAAGCCTGATATGTTTTTCCATCTCTCTACATCCCCTGTGATTTCTTTCTTCATTGTTTCATAGTTCTCCCTATTAGAGGTCTTTCACCTCTTTAGTTAAATATATGCCCAGGTGTTTTATTTTCTTTGTTGCTGCTGTGAAAGTTATTGCATCTTTGATTTGATTCTCAGCTTGACTTTTGTTGGCATATATGAAAGCTACTGAGTTGTGTGCACAGATTTTGTAACCTGAGACTTTACTGAATTTATCAATTCCAGGAGTCTCTTGAGTGAATCTTTGGAGTTTTCTAGATATAAGATAATATTGTCAGCAAACAGTGATAGTTTGACCTCTTCTTTCCCCACTTATATACCCTTGATTTCCTTCTCTTGCCTGATTGTTTTGGATAGGACTTTTAGCACTGTATTGAATAAGAGTGATGAAAGTGGGCAACCAACCTTGTCTAGTTCAAGTTCTAAGCGGAATGCTTTCAATTTTTCCCTGTTCCATATGATGTTGCCTATGGGTTTGTTGTATATGGCCTTTTGAGGTATTTATGTCCTGTCTATAGTAAGTTTGTTAAGCCTTCTTATTGTAAAAGGATGCTGAATTTTGTCAATTTAGCATTTTCTGTGTTGATTGAAAGGATCATATGGTCTTTGTTTTTGTATCTGTTTATGTGGTAAATTGCACTTAAAGATTTGTGAATGGTAAGGTCTGAAATCAAGAAGTGTAAGTACTCCACCTTTGTTCTTTTACAAGACTGTTTTAGTTAGGATCCCTTGATACTCTACATGAATTTTAAGATGAATTTCTCTATTTTTGCAAAAAGGTCTTTGGTATTTTGATAGGATTGTATTGAACTGTAGATTGCTTTGGGTAGTACTGAGATCTAACAATATTAATTCTTTCAATTCATGAGGATAGGACCTTCCTTCCCTTTATTAATGTCTTTGTTAATTTTTTCTAACACTGTTTTGTAGTTTTCATCATATGAGTCTTTTACCTACTTGGTTTTTTGTTCTTTTTGATGTATTGTCAATGGAATTGTTAATTTCCATTTTAGATTGTTCATTGTTGGTGTACATAGTATGAGATAAGATCCTCTGTGAACAGAGATCATCTTACTTTTTCCCTTCCAACTTGGATGTCTTTCATTTCTTTTTCTTGTGTAATTGCTCTGAACTTCTAAAATATAGTGAATAGAAGTGGTAAATGTGGGATATTCACCCACATATTAGCGGAAAAGCTTTTAGTCTAGATATTAGGGGAAAAGCTTTAGTCTTTACCAGGGAGTATGACAATATTATATGCTTTTCATATATGCTATTTATTATTTTGAGGCAGTTTATTTCTATTTATTTCAAGTTTGTCAGGTTGTTTTTGTCCTTTATTTTGTTAATATGGTGTATTACATTGATTGATCTTCATATGTTGAATCATCTTTACATTCCAAAAATAAATTCCACTTGTTCATGATATATAATCCTTTTAATAAGCTGCTACATTTGATTTACTAGTATTATGTTGAGGATTTCTGCATCACTATTGGTAAGGGATTTTTTTTGAGATAAGATCTTGCTCTGTCTCCTAAGCTAGAGTACAGTGGTGTCATCATAGCTCACTGTTAACTCACATTCCTGGACTCAAGCCATCCTCCTGCTTCAGCATTCTAAGGATTCTCTACCGGTGCGTGCCAGATGATTTTCAGTGTAGATGGGGTCTCACTCTTGCTCAGGCTAGTATCGATGCCTTAGCTCAAGTGATCCTTCTGCCTCGGGTTCCCAGAATGCTAGGATTACAGGTATGAGCTACCATGTCTAGTCTAGAGCAGTAGTTCTCAACCTTCCCAATGCTGTGACCCTTTAATATAGTTCCTGAGGTTCATGACCCACCGGTTGAGATCCACTGGTCTAGAGAGTTTTGAGAGTTTTAGAGGGGATGGACTGGGAGAAGAAAACCTGTGTATTTTTCTCTCTGTTAGGAAAATTGATCACTAACAATGTGCAACTGTATACCATATGTCCCCTTGAGTGACCTTGGTGATACTGTGCAAAGCATCTCCCACATGCAGCCAGATCTATTCACTGCATAATTTCACAAAATGGCAGTATTCTTGAGGGTGTGAAAGCATAGCTGCCTTGGGCTGAGTGAGAGTTATCAGAAATGAGTTTTTCCAGGAAAGAGGAAGAAGATATTCCCCAGGTGTGGGAGCAAGGGGAGCTCTATGATTACGAAGTATGTACGTTATGTCACTAAAGAGCATTTGGTAGAGGCTTCCAGAAGGACATGTTGACTGGCCAGAATTAGCTCCAGATTTACCCATGACACAAGTGGGTTATGAGTTGCAAGTGAACTCAGTGGCCAATAACATTTGATCGTCATTAGAGACAACCACAGTGTGTTAACTTAAAGATGTGATTGTTTTCTAAAGAACACATCTTGGGGTGGGAGTAGAGGGACAAGAATGTGGTAACGTATAGGCTGCCAATTTCAACAAATAATGAGTTACTAATTGTCCCTGAACAGTTAGTCACATTGAGAATTAAAAGCCTATTGTGTTGGGGTGTCCTAGCTGGCCAAGCTTAATGGTATGGCTCATATGCCAAGCAACCCAAAACTATGCCTGACCAATCAGAATCGTCATTCTATTAATTGGTGCCAGCCCTAGCCAAACTAGAATAACTGTTACCACCTAGCTGGTGAGTACTACTCAAATATCAGCCCTAGTGGGTAGTTCTTGCCTAGTAGGTTTTGAACATGAACTTCTAGAGAAACAGAGTATATGAATATGCAGTTATAGCATTTCCCCCAAGGACCTCCACACTTGGATTTTTTGTGTTTGTGTGTGTGCGTGTGCGTGTGCCCTAACAGCATAATGAAACAGTGGAGCGATCACATGAGTAGGACAGCTATTGCTTGTCTAACAGAGGTCTCATCTACCTGCACTAGTGAGAACCTAGGCCTCTAATGACAAGCACAGTTCCTGACTGCTTACTTCTAGTTGGCCCAGAAATACTGAGTCCACAGGGAGGCCACTGAGCACCCCACCCCCTGGGCTGCTTCTGTCATGGTGCTGCTCAGACTGGCTCTCCCTCAGAGAGAATCTTCAGTTTGTGTTCTTTCTCTTTTACATCACAATTAAACATAAACTTTCTCTTCCAAAAGGAAGTCTTGGTTTGGTGTTTTATTCAGAGGAGGCCTCACCCCACTCCTGGGGTCAAACTGTTTCTGCTGTGTGCTGAGCTTGCCTGGGGCTTTCTATGTTAATCCGTAGGCAGAGACTTGAGAAGGGAGTTGGTGGTTTCAAAGTGATCTGGCTGGGTTTCAACCTTTCCTGGCTGGAACAATGGTTCTTTACCCTGGCTGCAGATCAGAATCACCTGAGGATTTTCTAAAAATTACCCTTGCTTGGATCCCACCCCAGAGCAATTGACTTAGAATCTACGGGAAGAATAGCCTGAATGTTGGTCTTTTAAAAAAGAGTTGACTCAGGGATTGTGACTGTGAAGTCCAGCTAAGACCCCTTGGCCCAGAACAACACTGCCCTCCCCTGAGGGGCTTCTCGGAACTCTAAGTCTTCAGTCCCAGCATAGTCAGTGGGAAGAGTCCGCCTGATGGAACTGCGTGGGGTGTCTGAAGAAGGGGTCTGTGAGGGAGCTTCTAGGGAGGCACTCACACCATCCCAAGGTAGAGGGAAATTAAAAGGAGAAGAGCCTTGATGTGGGCAATGTGTCGGTGTCACAGAAGAATATCAGAAACTCTGGGCTTTAGGGATGACACTGGGCAGGGTTAATGACTGAGGGGGATGGGAAAGGTTGGGTATCACTGAGAAGGTGGCAATGGTGGAATTTCACTTTCTACTGGGGCAGGGTCCATACCTGTAGATTTTCCCTTCAAATAAAACTCTCTGACTCCTCACCTGACCCCAGCCAGAGAAGGCCCACTCCACACACAGCTGCTGGTTACAGGCCTGGGTGTCCACAGGCCGTTTTGTGAGTTGGGTACACATGACATTAGACACAGGGATGGAGATCCCAGAGGCTTTCAGCTTCTGACAGGTCACCCGGCGGGTCTGGACGCCTCCTCCACAGCTTCGGGTACAGGCAGACCAGGAGGTCACCATCCACCTGGGAACAGGAGAAAGCCTCAGTGAAGCCCCCAGGGCCAGGCCTTGGAGACAAGGGTCCTGCTACCTGCTATCACCATGGAGCTGCTAAACAATGTCTGCGTCAAGGTTCTGGAGCCTGTGAATGTTACTGTATTTGGAAAAGGTTCTTAAGGATTTTGAGATGAGATTATCTTAGATTATCTACATAGGCCCTAAATGCCTTCATAAGTGATCTTGTAAGAGAGGTCAGAAGGCCACTGCATTCCCAGAAGAGGAGGCAGCAATGTTGGTGTGACGTGACCACAAGTCCAGGAATGCCTGGGGCCACCAGAAGCTGGACAAAGCAAGGAACAGATTCTCTCCTGGAGCCGTTGGAGGTGGGGTGGCCCTGCTGACACTTTGATTTTGGACTTCTACCCTTCAAATTAGTGAGAGAATACATTTCTCTAGCTTTAAGCTACTAGTACACTTGAGAAACTGACCAGACATGTACATCTTGAAAGGGTGTTCTGATCAGTTAGTTGCCTTAGCTGCCCAAAGGCAGTGAGATTGCAGATAGTCACACTGCAGTACTGGTTCTTCTCAAAGGCATCCCAGCACGTGGCAGAGGAGGGACAGTTTCCTCTGGATCAGATCCAGGCCTGTTACCTCCTGACCCAGAAGGTAATCTGGTTCTCACTTAAGGCAAAGCTTTATCTGGCAGCACTTAGTGTACATCGTACTTAAACTTAACCCACGTCGCCATTGATTTTGTTTAATCCCTCAGAAACATAATTACTTCTGTTTTCTGGAGCCAGTTCCCATATCCCTGAGTCATACATAGTCTATAGGTCTTCTACCTCTTAGAGGGCTGCACACAGAAATAGTTTTTCTCAGAATATTAATTTCCAAGTAAAATTTGGGTCCCCAAAAGTAAGATGGCAGCAAGACTGTGACAAATAGACTTCTCTTGTAAAGCCAAGCTATAATCTGGGGAATACTCTGGAATCCTTGGTCCATGTACAAACACAATTGTCTTTGCATGTATGCCTTCTGGGATCATTATCAAAGAAGAAGAGAAATATAGTTTGAGAAAAGTAGCAAGAAACAACTTGTTGCTTTTCAGTCATTTTGTATGTTTTAGAAAAAAAAGTAACAGGAAATGGTTGAAGCAGCTACCTGTGTCAAAGCAGGCTTTCCCAGTTCTATTCAGAAAGATGAGCAGGGCAATTACTTGTTTGTGTGGAAAAAAAGATGCTAACGTGTCCCATGAGCCTGGCAGGAAACCTGGTCAAAGGTGAACCTATGGCTACCTCCTAGCCAACTGGTGCCACATCTGGCTTTCTGGAGTGGCCTGGAGCAGGCAAGGGGAGCAAATTCTTCCTAAATCTGTGACTTATTTAGTTTTGTGGCAACTTCCTTGCTCTTTTCTCCTGGACAGGGATGACTGTGCGGATTTCCAACCCACAGGAGCAGAGCCACTTAGGAAGCAGGCATGAGGTGTTTTGAAACTCCTGGGGGCACCGAAACCCAAGAAAACAGAGCCATTATTATTTCATTTGCAGAAGTAAATTAAGCTGATTGACTCTGACCATCACCAAATCAAATCAAAAAGTTCCTGGCACGTCAACGATCTCGTCTTCGTCTCGCACAGCGTGGCAAGGGTAGGCTTCCAGCCTCTTGTATCCCTGGTGAATGTCAGGC
This sequence comes from Arctocebus calabarensis, assembly GCA_963573935.1. Classification (NCBI taxonomy): domain Eukaryota; kingdom Metazoa; phylum Chordata; class Mammalia; order Primates; family Lorisidae; genus Arctocebus; species Arctocebus calabarensis. The sequence continues at coordinate 63,262 of CAUYON010011778.1, read as the reverse complement.
CTGCATTTCAATCAATTTTTATTTCCAAATATACATTTCAGCAATTTTTCAGGAGCTGGGGCGCGGGGTTTGAGAAAGGAGAGGTATGGGCTATGTTACAGTTCAGGAAGGGTATAAAAGGACATTAATCATTCCCGTGGAAACCTTCCCGTCAGCAAGTCAAACTGCTGATATTAATGAGCGTGTTTCATATTTCACTGAGTCTCTCCTGGTTTCAGCTGCTCCTCATGACTCAGCTGGCAAAGCACAAAGCTGCTGCCTAAGTCGTGTATGAAAGTCCCATAGATAGATAGGGAGTGAAGAGGCATTTCAGGGCCTAGCCACCTCCCCTCGGGCTCAGAGTGCCACACCGCTGCCAGTGATGAGCCTGTCCCTAGAGTTACTGTCCAAGATTGGGGGTGCACAGGACTCAACTTCTCAAAGTATGAGGAGGACCCTAGAGGCAGAGACTCTGGGTGTCATTCTGGGCTACACAAGAAACCCAAAAGCAGAGAAGGAGGCAACTGCAGGAAATGAGATTTGATGCAACTCTTTGTAGGAAAGAGGAGATTTCTTCAACTGAACTGGGGTACTGATCAGTGCAGGTATTTAACGTTAGACAAAGAGGGAGGGGTGGGGGCAGAGTCCAGTAATGTCTGTCCCCTCAGCACTTTAAAACACATTTCCTTCTTACAAAGAAAGTACAGAGCGCGGTTATTACTGGGGGGTGGGCGCTGTCTTTTCCCAGGGCCTGGGGTGCTCTTGCTTGCTAAACAGACCCTTCCAGGCACTTGAGAGCCCGACAGCCATTAGGTGGCTGAGCGGGAGAGGGGGTGCAGAGAGAAGCTCGTGCTGAGGATGCTTTCCGCGTGGCGGGGAGGCCTCACCTGCAAGAAAGGAAGCTGCCTGGCTGTGTCTCTCCCTGTGAAGTGCTGCACAAGGGCTGGCCAGCAGCCTGGTTAAAAGTTAGGGCCGACAGGTGGGGAGGCCTGAGCCAGCACCTGCCACACTCACCGAGCAGGGCAGTCTCTCCGGTTGCAGGCGACGGGCTGCATGGTGGGGCGGACCTTCCCCACACAGTGAGCCGGGCTGACCTCTATGCTGTTCAGCAGACACCTCAGGCGGGGCCGCTGGACCCCCCTGTTACCACAGGAGGCTGAGCAGGTCACCAGTCTGTCCACAGACCACCAGTAATCTGTTGTGGAGGGGCAGCAGAGTAGAAAAGAAGACAGCATTACTGCCACGTTCCCTCTTCCTTCTGAGCAAGGCAAGGTGGGAGGACATGTGGGCTGAGGGAGACAGTCATTCTGAAATGAGGACTTGCCCTCCACAGGTGGCACTTCCAGTCTATCTAAGCAAGTCACATGGTCTCCAGGAGCCTCAGCTGGCCACCGTAAAATGAGCACAGTACCCCTCACCTCATCACGTGACTATGAGGGCTGGACACAAGAAAGGACAGGGCCCAGCTCAGTGCCTGGCACAGTGAGGACTTACTCAGTGCCACAGCCCTTACTCTGTTTAAACATACTTGCTGAAGTACTTTTCCCTCTTATTTTTCTACAAAGAGATACTTAACAATAATATTTAAAAGTGAAGATTAAAGTTAGCTTTTGTAAATGTTACCACCACCACCACTACCGCCACCAAAAAAACTATATCCAGAAAGTTCTCATTTACGTGAGATAGTGACGTCAGTAAGAATGACAATTTCTTTGGTATTTCTATTTAGGGGTCTGGGACTCACTAGTAGGAAAGCAGTTAAAAATAAATGTGAGCTGGTAAGTTCTGAGCGCTTATTGGCACACCGTGTATTAAAAACCTCACGATAGGCAGTGGCTTCTGGTTTTTAGCAGAGAATAGCTGGCTGACCAGAAAACGGAACATTTGTTTTCCTGTCTGGAAAGCCAAATGGTGGGGAAGGACATTGAAGGGGAAAACTTACATGCTCAGAAAACTCTCTCCCCTCTTGTGCCAACTCTATCCCTTCCCGCATGAATCTCCCATTTTGGAACACATGCAATGGAATTTTGCTTCCCTTAAAAGTATCACACATAGGCCACAGATAGAACCAGCCCATGAACACTCAAAGCGCTACATGTTTTCTACAAAAGGTAGTTTTTGCCCTCTTGTCACTGTTCTGGCTCATTCTCAACACTTTCTTGCTGCAGCAAAGGCCAGGCCCTGCCCAAATGGGCTGTCTGACCTGCCTGCTTTCCTGGAAGGCTGATGCATGAGCCACGTGGGCTTCTCGGTCTGCTCCTTGCCAGGACAAAAGGAAAAGTGCCTGGAAAGCCCTCCACGTGTGACTGCACATGAAGACTTCTCAGGATCATCACGGACACTGGCACCAGCCTCACCTTTCTAGGCAGGAGGTAATAACCAACTGTTAAGATCAAGAGTTTTTGTTTTTTTAAAATCAAATAATCAGAGGAAAAAAACCCAGCCTACTCTTTCTCTCTGTGTGTGCATGAGTGTGTGTGTGATCTTTACTAGTTAAATCAGTATAAAGGACGCACATCAGACTTTGGTATGTTTCCTTGCTCCCAAGCAACAGTAGCATCATGAACAGAAGCGCCCATTTTTGAAGATAGCACTGACTTTTCCAGGTTTTGCTGGGACTGGGGCTGGTGGCTCATCTGAAGAGCCCTGCTGGCAGAAGTAGGGTCTCACCGAATGGAACGTGGTGCAGCTTCATTGCCCTGGGCACCACTGGAGACCAGAGTTCACTTTCTTCTATTAGAGAATTAGGTAAGTCCAACATGCAAAGCCTGATGGGTTTCTTACCTTGGATCACTAAAGAAGCCTTCTGCATGAGTGTCCCTGCCTCATTCTGTGCAAGGCAGCTGAATTCTCCTTGAGACCCACCAGTAAGGTTGATAACTTGAAGAATCTGTCCAGCTGCCAAGATGTGATGCCTCAGTCCCGCAGCAGTGGCAATTGGCTGACCACCATGAAACCAGGTGATGTTGGGGGTAGGGTGTCCTTTGATAGGGCAGCCTAGAAGGAGAGGAGAGTAAGCCACTGGTAAAGCCCAAAAGAACACGTTCCTGGAAAACTGTTTCAGTGTCTCTGTGGCCCAGAAACTGTACATAAAATGTGGCCTTATCTATAGCATTTTAATACGTTTGCTATTCCCAAGCAAACAGAAGGTGTTTGTGTTTATTCTCTGGGCTTCTGTGAGAGAGACTATTATTCATTCAATTAAGTAATGATTGTTGGAGAACACAGAGTGACTATTTCTATTTATGTCCTTGTACTAACTTTAAAAAAATGATGTAATTATCCAATGTACTCAATTCTGATAGCTAGTACATGGTGGGGGGAGCGGTCAGAGAAGGAAGGAGGGAGGGGGCAGGGGCTTATGGTGTATGACACACTTCCTGGGGGTGGAAGACAATTCTAAGAAGGACTTTACCTAACAAAAGCAAGCAATGTAACCTGGTTCTTTGTACCCTTAATGAACCCACAACAATAAAAAAAATTAAAAAATGATGTAACTAACGTTCAGTCACTGAACAGTTTTTTCAAGTTAGTACGTTCCTATACTAATTTTATTCTAACAGAAATTTTTCCTTCAAATACAGTATGTTAGGAGAAAAATACCACTCTATATAGTAATAGTTAAGAATCAAACTGTAGGGTGGTACCTGTGGCTCAAAGGAGTAGGGCACCAGCCCCATATGCCAGAGGTGGTGGGTTCAAACCCAGTCCCGGCCAAAAACCACACATACAAAAAAAGAGTCAAACTGTAAGTGGTAAAGTATAATATCTGCCTCCATTTTACTCTTTATGTGATTTTTCAAGAAAACTTTTTTTCAACAAAGACTTGGAAAACAATTTTAAACATGTATCTTATTTCTCTATAAGAATCTTTGTCTTCGGAAAACTTTACCAAGGCTATACTGTACATGTATTACATTATGTTTTTTACATAGCCATTGAACGTATTTTGATACAATAAAATTTCAAAATATTAAACTGAGATATTTAGTCTACCTAAGAACTTGTAGTATAGAATTGATCAGATAAACGTACTTCAGCTGTTAGAGAAAATACGATTCTTCTACATTCAGAGAACTTGCTGAATTTGCTGCTGTGCTCCCAGAAAGTTATCTTCCAAAGAAAATTTATTTGGACGTTCAAAACCCAACAAATCATTAAAAATTAAAGATACTGGAGGTTTTTTCTCTGTTTAGTTAGAAATGTATCTATGTAGTATTGACTACTCTTGGGACGGTACAGGTTGTCAAGACTGCCTTAGGAAGATCTCAGCTGGTGTACGATTCTTAAAAAGCACACTAATAAAACTGGGTTAGAAGGCAGAAAAGGATGAAGTCTGTGGGATGGAAAGATGGTGCTATGGTCCAAGGGTTTATGTCCCTCTAAAATTCTGTTGAATCCTCATCACCAAAGTGATGATAGGGGCTTTGGGAGCTGATTAGGTCATTAAGGCTCTGTCCTCCTGAATGGGATTTGTGCCCTCATTAAAGAGATCTCAGCTGCCTTGGTTATTCCATGATGTGAGGACACATTGAGAAGTCACCATCTATAAGGAGACAGCAATCAAGCCTTCACAGATAACCAATCTTGGACTCCCCAGCCTCTAGAACTGTTAAAAACAACTTGTTTTGTTTATAACCCACCATTTTTGTTATATTGGCCTAGCAGACTAAGACAGAGGGATACCTGTGTTGGAGCCTACAGGGAGATGGCTTGCTGGCTTCTTTTCTATTCTAGGGGCAGACCTGTTAGAATCTATACCATATGAGAGGGTAACTGGCTCAGAAAAGGCTATTAGAAATCTTGTAGCCCACTACCAGAGGAGGAAACGGAGGCTTAGGGGTGGTCAGGAGACTTCTCTGAGACCATGTGGCGGCCCTCTCTCTGACTCCTGCTTCGTGCTTTTCCCTCTCAACTCTGCTACTTGTTTAGCTGGGCACCAGCACTTTACTGACGCACCTTGCTCCCTTCCTCCTTCTTTGTTCACTTTTTTCCTCCTATGGCATTTGTAAGAATCATTATTTCTGAGGGAGTGGTGTACAGTGAGGGGGAAGGAGCAGACTATTTGGAAGGAGGGTTCTGGCAGAGACCCTGCCGAGGTTGGACATGAAGGCTACCTACTATGCAGCTGGAGTTCTTGGAACTCAACTTGTGAAAGATCCACAAGCAGCAGCAACTGGGGCTGCTTTCCTAGTGTAGGCTTACTCCCTTTTTTACTGGGCTTTGTTTTACTATACAGATTGAAGATTTGTGGCAACACTGCATCAAGCAAGTCTATCAGAGTCATTTTGTAACAAAACGTGCTCACTTCATGTCTCTGCTATATTGTGGCAATTCTTGCTATATTTCACATTTTTTCATCGTTATGTGTTATGGTAATCTGTGATCTTTCATGTTATTACTATAATTATTTTGAGATGCCAGGAACCACGCCCATATAAGATGGCAAACTTAATGGATAAATGTTATGTTCCACTGAAAAACCACTCCCACATCTTGCTCCCTCTTCCAGGGCTTCCCTATTTCCTGAGACACAACAATATTGAAATGAGGCCAATTAATACCCTGACTATGGTCTCCAAGTGTTGAAGAGAATGGAGGAGTTGCATGCCTTTCCCTTTAAATCAAAAGCTAGAAATGAGTAAGCTTAGTAAGGAAGGCATGTTGAAAGCTGAGATAGGCCCTGAACTAGACCTCTTGTGCCAAACAGTTAGGCAAGTTATGAATGCAAAGGAAAAATCCTTGAAGAAAACGGAAAGTTCTCCAGTGAACACGTGAGTAACAAGAAAGTGAAATAGCCTTATTGTTGATATGTAGAAAGTTGTAATGGTCCGGACAGAAGACCAAACCAGCCACAGTATTCCCTTAAGCCAAATCCTAATCCAGAGCAAGGCCCTAACTCTTCAATTCTATGAAGAATGAGAGAGGTGAGAGAACTGCAGAAGAAAAGTTGGAAGCCAGCAGAGATTGGTTCATGAGGTGTAAGAAAAGAAGCCGGCTCCATAACATAAAAGTGCCAGGTGAAGCAGCAGTTGCTGACACAGAGGCTGAGGCAAGTCATCCAGAAGGCCTAGCTAAGGTTGTTGATGAAGCCAGCTATAATAAATAATAAATTTTCAATGTAGGTAAAATAGCTTTCTACTGAAAGACGATGCCATCTAGGATTTTCATAGCTATAATGAAGCCAATCTCTATCTTCAAAACTTCAAAGGACAAGCTGACTTTCTTGTTAAGGCTAATGCATCTGGTGACTTGAAGCTAATATCCACCTACATTCTGAAAATCCTAGGGCTTTAAGGAACAATGCTAAATCTATTCTGCCTGTGTTCTAGGAACTGAACAACAAAGCCTATTTGACAGTACATCTGTTTACAGTTTGGTTTACTAAACACTAAACCCACTGTTGAGACCCAAGAGAGTCCTTTCAAAATATTAGTTTTCATTGACAATATACTTGACTGCCCAAGAGCTCTGATGGATATGTATATGGAGATTCATGTTATGTTCATGCTTGAACATAACGTCCATTCTTTAGCTCATGGGTCAAAAAAATAATTTTGACATTCAAGTCTTAATGAAGAAATACATTTCATAAGGCTGTGCCTGCCATAGATAGCGATTTTTCTGATGGCCCTTGGCAAAGTCAATTGAAAACTTTCCGGAAAGGATTCAACATTCTAAATGCTATTCAGAATATTTGTGATTCATGGGAGGATGTCCAAACATCAATATTACCAGGAGTTTGAAAGAAATTGCTTCCAACCCCCACAAAGACTTTGGGTGGTTCAAGACTTCAGTGGAGAAAGTAACTAGAGATATGGTAGAAACAGTAAGAGAACTAGAGTTACGAATGGAGTCTGAAAATGTGTCTGAATTGGTTTAATCTCATGATAAACTTGAAAAGATGAGGATGTGCTTTTTAGGGATGAGCAAAGAATGCGGTTTCTTGAGATGGAATCTACTACTGATAAAGCTGCTACAAAGATTGTTGAAAAGATAACCAAAGATTTGGAATACTAAGTAACCTAGTTAATAAAGCAGTGGCAGGTTTTGAGAAGACTGACTCTGACTTTGAAAGAAGTTCTACCATAGGTAAAATGATATCAAATAGCATTACATGCTACAGAGAAATCTTTCATGAAAAAAAAAGTCAATTGACACAGCAAACTGCTTTTTTTTTTAGAGACAAGAGTTTTACTTTGTTGCCCTCATTAGAGTGCTGTGACATCATAGCTCACAGCAACCTCCAGCTCTTGGGCTTAGGTGATTTTCTTGCCTCAGCCTCTGGAGTAGCTGGGACCACAGGCACCCACCACAACACCCGGCTACTTTTTGTTGCAGTTTGGCTGGGGCCAGGTTCAAACCCACCACCCTCGGTATATGGGGCTGGCTCCCTACAAGAAATTGCCACAGCCACCCCTGCCTTCAGCAACCACCACCCTCATTAATCAGTAGCCATCAACGTTGAGGCAAAAATCTTCACCAGCAAAAAGATTACAATTTACTGAAGAGTCAATGATTGTTAGTGTTTTTATTAGCAATAAAATATTAAAAAATTAAGATCTATATGTTGTTTAGATGTAACGCTATTGGACACTGAATGGACTTTTACTGGGAAACCAAAACACAAATGTGACTCTATTTCACTATTTGCTTTATAACAGTATATTGGGACCCATAATATCTCCAAGGTATGTTTGTAAAGCTTCTGAAATATATCAGGTTAAAGATCAATTTTGTAGGAAGTTTTGAAAAACAAGGCTGTTACCTCCAAGTTCAGCTACAGACTCATGACTCTCAGCAAGAACTAGAACAGTGAGTTTAAATAGGGTTTTCTGACTTCCTTTTCTTATTTGTGAATGAGAGCGTTTGATGATTGTTAGGGTACATTTATATTCCAAGGAGATAATCTTTAAAGTGCTTTTAGGTCCCCAAATTTCTCAACATCATCTCAAACCCATTATTCTCTCTCCCTCCTCTTCCCTCTCTAACGTGGCCACATGTCAGGGGCAAAGTAGATCTATTTAATCTATTTTGCTTAAATTAATGTATAGTGAAATTGAATCTTGTCAATACGGAAGAGCCCATGGAAGAAATATTTATTATACAGAGAGGCTACTTAGGATTAAGACAATTAGAGACCAGGGATATACAGTAGGAAGGAGAAGGCAGTCTAGAAGCAGCCTTGTGAGCCATAGTACAAAGATGAGAAAACTTGTAGCGCAGCTGAGAGAAAAGACTAGTCGATTGGCTGGAACATGGGGAACATGGGTGAGGCGGCATGGTAGGTGGAAGTTGCAGGACAGAGGGTCTTGAAGGCCAGAATCTGGTTTTATTCCTTCTGGATTGAAACCACCCTTAGGAAACTCTACTTTCAACAGTAAAAAGAAAGTAAAGACCAAGAATAAGCCAACTATTATCAAAGTAAATGAGCAAAACTGTCAGTTTTTTCCCTTTTCCATTGCTATCTGTCTTTCAATGCTTTTTACTACATATACAGTTTATTCTCCTTAAAAACTTGCTTTTTGGTACCAAGAAGAATTGGTATTCTTCTCTGTATGCACAAGTATAGTGCGGGCCCCTAAGCTTTTATGTACATATTTATATGCATGTCTCTGAATGTATACAGTGGTCTCTAAGGACTGCCAACAGCAATAGTCAAAATAAGGAATCTAACCCGAATTCCCACTGTGTATGTTCCTAGTGAATAATTATCCATGTTCCACCACTAATGAGAAAACCTGGCTTGTAACAGGGTTCCTTTCTGTCACGGACATTTCTCATTTGTTAAAGTAAAAGAAGTATCAGTCATTTTTTTGAAGGTGAGCAATCTCTCTGTGTGCCATTTATAAGGACACCAAAGACCATGTGCTAATGTATTCCATACCACTGGAGAGGCCAAATATAACAACAAACCACTCCCACCCTCCCTTTGCTTTAAGAAGCACATTAACAGCATGGGGAGGGGAGAGGGCAGCTGGCAGCTCCTTTCTCAGTTTCCCTCCAGCTCCATGAATGTCTTTCCATCCTCCAACCCTCAACGGCTGACCCAGGAGACAGGCAGTCAGCAGGCACAGACAGCCCTCTCTCCTCAGACCCAGATAGGACAGGAAGGAAGCAATGCTTAGGAAGTCTACGTAGACGATGAGAATTGTGGTGGCAGAAAGCCTCCCTTTCAAATTTTCTCAACCAGCAACAGAAAATATTGCCTTCAGGCCTCCATACCTAGGCCCACTTGTGGTTCTAACTGAGCCAAAGCCAGGTATGAGTCACACAGGTGGGAGGTTTCCTTCTCCCTAGAATCACCTACTTTTACCTTTTTAAAAAATATATGCATGTATTTATTAAGTTTCCACTTTTTGCCTTCATAGTATTAAAAAGGCTTAAAATTTAATAATAACAATATTTAAGATAAGAAGTAGAAACAAAAACCATGTAAAGAATGAACAAAAATAAATACATTCAGAAAAGAAAACATGATTACTGCATCGAAATATTAAGCAATATTAATAATAATAATACAAAGAAAGTAACGTTCACATTGTCAAATAAGAGTATGTCTATTATAGAATGCTTTAACTCTGAGGCTCAGTATGACATCATCAGTTAACTTCTTATTTCTTTTTTTCAAAAGGCACAAAAACATAGACAACTAATATTATACAAATAAAAGTAAAAGATAATTTCAAAAAACAGATCATGCCAAATCTTATAGACAATAGAAAAAGAAGAAATATTTCAAAATCATTCTACTTGATCTGGATACACCTGATATCGAAATTGGAGAAAATATAATGTTATAAAGGGAAATTACAAACATATTTCACTTATAAATGAGGATACAATATCCTAAACAACATATTGACAAGTTGAATTAAAAATGTTTTTACTTTGGTCAAAGGCGAGAATGGGCTATATCACAAAATCTCAAAATTGCAGATGCTGGCACGGATATTGAGAGAAAGGAACACTGCTGGTGGGACTATAAACTAATACAACATTTTTGGAAGGAAGTATGGAGAAAGCTCAAAGAACTCAACCTAGACCTCCCATTTGATCCTGCAAGCCCATTACTGGGCATCTAGAAGGAAAAAAAATTTTATTATAAAGACACTTGTACTAATAAATGTTATCCACCATATTAACAGAAGCAAAAATAAAGATCATATGATCCTCTCAATAGATGCAGAAAAAGTATTCGATAAAATCCAGCATACTTTGCTAATTAGAACAGTGAAGAATATAGGCATACGTGGCACATTTCTGAAACTGATCGAAGCTGTGTATGACAAACCCACAGCTAATATTTTACTGAATGGAGTAAAACTGAAAACTTTTCCTCTTAGAACTGGAACCAGACAAGGTTGTCCTCTGTCACCATTACTATTCAACGTAGTGCTGGAAGAGCTAGCCAATACAATTAGGCAAGACCAGGAAATAAAGGGCATCCAAATGGGAGCAGAGGAGGTCAAACTCTCCCTCTTTGCTGATGATATGATCTTATAATTAGAGAACTCCAAAGACTCATTCAACCACAAGACTCCTGGAAGTCATCAGAAAATACAGTAATGTTGCAAGATATAAAATCAATGTCCACAAGTCAGTAGCCTTTGTATACACCAATAACAGTCAAGATGAGAGGCTAATTAAGGACACAACTCCCTTCACCATAGCTTCAAAGAAAATGAAATACCTAACAAAGGTAATACTTTGTTATATACCTAACAAAGGAGGTGAAGGACCTCTATAAAGAAAATAATGAAATCCTAAGAAAGGAAACAGCAGAGGATATTAACAAATGGAATAACATACCATGCTCTTGGCTGGGAAGAATCAACATTGTTAAAAAGTCTATCCAAAGCAATCTACCTATTTAAAGCCATCCTTATTAAGATACCAACATCGTACTTTCAGGATTTGGAAAAAATGATTCTGCGTTTTATATGAAACCAGAGAAAACCCTGTATAGCTAAGGCAGTTCTTAGTAATAAAAACAAAGCTAGGGCATCACCACACCAGATTTTTGGCTGTACTACAAAGTCATGGTGGTCAAGACAGGATGCTACTGGCACAAAAATAGAGACATAGACATTTGGAATCAAATAGAAAACCAGGAAATGAAACTAACATCTTACAACCACCTAATATTCGATAAACCAATCAAGAACATACCCTGGGGGAAAGACTCTCTATTCAATAAATGGTGCTGGGAGAATTGGATATCCACATGTAAAAGACTGAAACTAGACCCTCACCTTTCTCCACTCACAAAATTGATTCAAGATGGATAAAGGACTTAAATTTAAGGCATGACACAATACAAATCCTGAAAGAAAGTGTAGGAAAAACACTGGAAGATATAGGCCGGGGGAAAGACTTCATGAAGAAGACTTCCATGGCAATTGCAACAACAACAAAAATAAACAAATGGTACTTAATTAAACTCCAAAGCTTCTGTACAGCTAAGGAGACAACAACCAAAGCAAATAGACAACCTACACAATGGGAAAGGATATTTGCATATTTTGAATCAGACAAAAGCTTGATAACTAGGATCTATAAAGAACTCAAATTAATCCACATGAAAAAAGCCAACAATCCCGTATATCAATGGGCAAGAGACACGAATATAACCTTCTCTAAAGAAGACAGACGAATGGCTAAAAAACATATGAAAAAATGCTCATCATCCCTAATTGGTAGAGAAATGCAAATCAGAACCACCCTGAGATACCATCTAACTCCAGTGAGAATGGTCCACATCACAAAATCTCAAAACTGCAGATGCTGGAGTGGATGTGGAGAGAACGGAACACTTTTACACTGATGGTGGGACTGCAAACTAATACAACCTTTTTGAAAGGAAGTATGGAGAATTCTCAAAGAACTCAAGCTAGACCTCCCATTTGATCCTGCAATCCCATTACTGGGCATCTACCCAGAAGGGAAAAAAATCCTTTTATCATAAGGACACTTGCACTAGACTGTTTATTGCAGCTCAATTTACAATCGCCAAAATGTGGAACAGCCTAAATGCCCACCAACCCAGGAATGGATTAATAAGCTATGGTATATGTACACTATGGAATACTATTCAGCCATTTAAAAAAATGGAGACTTTACAGCCTTTGTATTAACCTAGATGGAAGTGGAACACATTATTCTTAGTAAAGCATCACAAGAATGGAGAAGCATGAATCCAATGTACTCAATTTTGATATGAGGACAATTAATGACACGGTGGGGGTGAGGGAAGGGGAGAGCAGAGAGAGAAAGAATGAGGGAGGGGTGGGGAAAGGAAGAGCAGAGAGAGGGAAGGAGTGAGGAGGTAGGGTCTTGGTGTGTGCCACACCTTTTGGGGGCAGAACACTATTGTAAGAGGGACTTTACCTAACAAATACAACCAGTGTAACATGGTTTCTTGCACCCTCAATGAATCCCCAATAATAAAAAAAAAATGTAGAAATAGGGCAGCTCCTGTGGCTCATAGGAGTAGGGTGCTGGCCCCATATACCACAGGTGGTGGGTTCAAACCCAGCCCTGGCCCAAAACTGTAACAACAACAAAAATAATAAAATAAAAATTGTAGAAATAAATCTTGCAAAATCTTTCAGAAGTTAAAAAAAAAAGACAGTTGTATTAGGCTGTTTATCACAGCCCAATTTGCAATTGCTAAAATGTGGAAACAGCCTAAATGTCAATCCAGGAATGGATTGGTAAGCTATGGTATATGTATACCATGGAATATTACTCACCCATCAAAAATGGAGATTTTGCAGCATTTGTACTAACGTGGATGGAGATGGAACACATTATTCTTAGTGAAACATCACAGGAATGGAGAAGCATGAATCCTATGTATTCAAATTTGATATGAGGACAATTAATGACAGTAACACAGTGGGGCATGGGGGAAGGAGAGAGTAGACAGAGAGAGAAGGAGGGAGGGGGTGAGGGAAAGAAAACAAAAAAAGGAAAGAAAATAGTGACTAATTCTCACATAAATTGGATTCAATTTTGACTAAAGTATATTACTTAAACATTCATTTTTAATTCAATCTTCTTTTTTTAACATATTGACTAGATTGTAAGAGAAGCTTAGAAAGAAGGAGCTGTATCCATTAATAAAATAAAATTATATATGATATTGCCTCCTTTTAAAATTTGTGATGGGTGTTATCTTAAATACTAGTAAAGACATCTCTCCCAGAGAGTCTAATGTCCCCATGAGCTGATAATAGGGGAGAGGAGGCAGAAGGGATGCATCAAAGCTCTGCCCTGATTCTGTACCAACCATGGCAGAGTCAACAGCCTCCAGTAAGGACAGGACCCTGCTGACGTCAAATCAACCTCTCTGACTTTCTTCAGAGTCAGACTTTCTGACTTCTTGGTTTCTTGATTTTACGTTGGTTTCTGGCACTAGACAGCCTGACTCAGGAGAATTAGCCTGAGCTCGACAGGTGAGAGGGACATGGGGTAGAAAACCGGGAGGCCTGGCAGCTCTGCTTTGCATTTTCTTGCACCCTGAGCAGAAGGCGGTGGCACAGGGCTGCTTTGGAGCAATACGTCTTGAAAGCAGCTCTGAATTCACAATAAAATGGTCATAACTCACTGGATTTTGATTTGAAGGGCTGAAAATCACCAGGAGTTTTGGCAAGCAGCTCAACTTGTGGGCTTCTCTGTAGCATAGATCCGGCCAACTCAGGCCCTCATTAGCTGCCAGTCCTTGAGAGAGCCGCACAGCCAGAGCTAATTTCCCTGAGTCCTTAGCCGTAATGAGCAGAAGTGAGAGTTCTCTGCACAGTCCCTCTTCTCCTCCGCTCCAGCCACAGAGCTCAGAGGAAGGTGGCTGAGCTTGATGAACCAGTTGTACAGAGTGAAAGCGGTTCACAAGGAAGAACGGTTCGAAAATGGGAATATACAACCAGCAAGAGGGGGAGAAAAAGTAGTCCTCTGGGAATTTGCCCTTATTTAACTGCTATCTAAAGGAAAAGAAAGCTGTGGCTGATTAGGACATGCTGTGTAAAAATATTAAAGATGCGGCATTATTACTTCATGAGCTGGCTCGGGGCCTGTCAGCATTTTCATTATAATCCTGTATTTTTCACTGAGTTAAACTTACTATAAAAATGATGTGTGTTGGGATGAAACTTGGCACGCGGTGTAGTCAGTCTGGGAGTCCTTTCCTTAATTTAATTTTACAAAACTGGAAAGCACTCAGTCGCTTGAAGTTCATAGCGGGCTCTCCATTCTGCTCATGGGGTATGGTGTGTACGGGCCCCATGTAAGGCTGTGGGGTGACCAGACAGGAGCGGGGAAGCTGCTTCACTGGCTCCTTCCCTTTCAGGTTGGTGTTCCCTTGGGTGACAGAGACGGTCTCTAAAGCAACTAGAATGAGGGGGAACTGGCACCAGGCGGAGAGAAATGATTAATTCATACTGGACAGACTCAGTTACTTACTCCCATTTGTCAGCCGGACCCCAGAAGGCTGTGGGAGAAGGCAAGCGACTTTAATTTTTACTCTGATTTCTGGGACCTCCCAATAAGCTGGTCAAACAAGCAGGCCAAAACTATTCCCGTATATATTTGCCCAAAGAAAACGAACTTCAAAACGTTCCTGGAAAAATGGAACTATCCAAGCCCATTTTCCATTCCCCAAATGTCTGTTCACCCCCTAGGGTAAGCTTTGGGTTTCCATTGGCAGGGGGGGATGCTAATGTCTCCCATGATCCTGGGCACTGGGTGGAAGAACTTGATATATTTCTCAGCATGAAAAGTAGCTCCATCCAGATTTATGACTTCAGGCCTTGCCTTTTCCAAAATGATTTGGTTACTGTGTGGTTGCTGCCCTCACTCCCACCCTGGGACCTAGTTATTCTCTTTCAGGTGAGGAAGATGACATGCCCAGCTCTGAGATCCGCACATGTGCACGCACAGTCTTGGCTGAGCCAGTGTGATGGCATTGTCTCCGGCAGAGTTTGGTGGTGATGAGCAGCATGCTGATTTAGGATTGACTGGACCTCCTTTGTGGGGGCAGGGAGGAGGCAGGCTCTAGGAAACTGGTCCAATTTTTAAAAATTCACAGTAGTGTTGATTGGGATTGAACCCATCTCAAGTGGATAATACACACAGTTCCCACGGGTCCTCCTCTGCCAGTAGGTTCTTGGCATAAAACACCTTTTAAAAACACATCAGCATTTTTAAAAAGTTTCAGCTTTCGGGGTTTATAAGTCCCTGGTGGGCTCTACTCTCAGGCTGCTGGCAGGTGCCACCTGGCCTGCAGGAGAAAAGATAGTGGTGACCCTGAGGAGGCCTGGCTGCAGGCTGCCTGCCTGGAGCGGAGGACGGAGTTTCAATCTCCTGATGAGACGGCCTTTTCATCCACTCCAGAATGTGGATCATACTTAGGTCATACCATATTTTGAGGAGGGTCTCAAGTCAGAATTCCCTGTCTTTGTATATTTACCCATCATACCCACCAAGCCTAGATTGTGTAAGGAATAAGCCTAATGTTTTAAATTTGCTCTGAAAGGACAACATTATCAAGACTTTCAAGAAGAGCTCTGCGAGAATCAAGGTGCTACTGCTCTGAGGGGGAAACAACAGTTCCAGAGTAAAGGCCATGGACTCTGAGTATTCTCTTCCCTGGAGGAACAAAGCCATCTCACTCCCTCACTCCAGCCAATGGAGAGGCAAGCTAGAAAATATCCACATTAGGTTGGGGGAGAAAACAAAAGCCAGCAGCAGCTCAGAGCCAACACCCCTTCATGAACTCAGGCTAGGTTTGGCTCTGTTTATGGGCCAGAGCCTTTGCAAAAGAAATAAAAACCCACATATGCAAAAAAATAAGAGCCTTCACTCACAGCCCTGTGCACACCCCGCTGCAGTTCTCTTCAGCTGAACCAAAGCCACAGAATAGCAGTGGATATGAAGAATGGCTAATATTCATAGCAGGTATCCTGAGAGGCCTCACTGGGGCACGGCCCAGGGTTCAGCGGCGAGTCACAGGAAGGAGCGAATGCTGACGAGGAATTCCAGAGTGAGCGGCCGGGGGAACAAGAAGACCTTCCCTGGATTTATTATTCCCATCTAAGTCTCCTGGGTCTTGAGGCTCCAGAAACTTCTCAACAAAGTAAAGAAAATAATAAACACTGTGAATGAAGTGAAGAAGGGGGGGAGTTGAGGGCGGGCTGCAGTAGGAAGGAGAGCACGGGTGGGGAGGAGGCGGGCAGAGGTGTGGGTCAGGGGGCTGCTGGCGTGCTTCTGTCAGGTAACAGTGTTCTGGCAGGTGATGTCTGGCCGCTGGCAACTGAGCCCGAAGACTATATGGTTTTTCACGGACCCATCAATAGTCATGGCCTATGAAGAGGTGGCCAGATACCCATAGCCCTGGCTGGAAGGGATGTGACCTGCCTATGAAAAGCAGACAGTAGCTGTCCAAATGCCTCCTGTTGGCCATGCAACCCACAATTCTCCTCTTGATTTATTTCAGCTCCTACTGCCTTTTGGGTGTGCTTCCCGATTTGCCTTTGTATATTCTAGGGACTCCCTTAAAATCCTTAAGAGAGAGTGGCAAGGTTCAGAAACCTGGGGCCATTTCTCACTTTTGAAAGAATCACTTGGATTGAGAGGCCCTAAGACCAATGCAAGTCTCCTTAGGCAACCTGAGATTCAGGGAAATTTAGGCCTGGAGGAGGCAGAGCACCTGCCTTTCTGTGGGAGCAGATGGCGTCTTGATTGAGTTGGTTCTATTTGGGCTTTCCTACCCTTGACAGCACTCACAGAGGGGAAAGGTAAAGGGTCTAGAAGGGAACATGCATTTCAAAATAGGGATGTGTTCTTTTTCTCTGAGTAATCAATGGAAATGAGTACTAAAATTTCCACTGAGTTTCTCAAAGGCATTCCAAGGATGGCAGAGATGTGAAAGCCTAGAGGTCCAGGCTTGGGCTGAGTATAGTCAGTATGGGAGAGGGGTTATGCCTGTGATTCAATAACTTTATTGAGCACCTACATTCCAATGTAAAATGTGGAAATAGCATTTTATTAGAGTTTTGCTCTTAGATTTTTTTAAAGACTAAAGCTGAGAAATCTCAGAAAATAGAGAAGGAAAAGCAACGTTTTTTCCTATAGTAATGAGATTGTGATGGTAGGGGTGAGGGTCAGGAATGAAAAGTGTTTACAAGAAGGTGATCACATATTGCGATCAGACTTTGTTCTTGTCAAAACAATCATTAAAAACTAAGTAGTAAAAAGATTTTTGTCCTTGTTGGTAAGAAAGCCTAGAGCAGGACTCAGCAATTCTTTAATTTTTTTGTAAAGGGCCAGATAGATCTTTTAGACTTTATGAGCCATATGGTCTCCATCATAGCTACTCCACTCTGTCACTTGTAGCAGGAAAGCAGACAACCTACAAACAAGCGGGTGTGGCTGTGTTCCCCCAAAATCTTATTATAAAGAGGTGGTAGTTTAGACTTGGTCCCAAGGCCAATCCCTGGACGAGGGTATGAGATTATTACAGTTTCTATATGGAGAACAAAGGGTGTTATAAAAGTACAAATGCTGCCAGTGCAAGACAGGTTTTTAACCTTTGAAGAAAGCAGTCATTTTCACAAGTGAAGGAAGATGAATTCAATACCTCTTTTCCTAATTAAAAGGCCCAACTTGTTGCTTTAAAAAATACCAATCCATGTTCACTATAGATTGAAAGTTTACAAAAGTATAAACATTTTAATATCTCTCAAGTCCCACGTGGCAGAGACCACTCCTCTGAAAGTTCCTTCCAATCACACATAGATCACTGACAGATTAGTAAGTCTTAGATGTCTTTTTAAAATGAATATAGGGGTGTGAAGTGCCCTGCGCTGCCCAGACTAGCAAACAGTATAGTTAAGATGGCTAAAAGTGACCCCAAGAAACCAAAGGGCAAGATGTCTGCCTATGCCTTCTTTGTGCAGACATGCAGAGAAGAACATAAGAAGAAAAACCCAGAGGTTCCTGTAAATTTTGCAGAATTTTCCAAGAAGTGCTCTGAAAAGTGGAAGGCAATGTCTGGAAAAGAGAAGTCTAAATTTGATGAAATGGCAAAGGCTGATCAAGTCCGCTATGATCGGGAAATGAAGGATTATGGCCCAGCTAAAGGAGGAAAGAAGGACCCTAATGCCCCCAAGAGGCCACCATCTGGATTTTTCCTCTTCTGTTCAGAATTCTGCCCCATGATCAAGTCTACAAATCCTGCTATCTCTATTGAGATGTGGCAAAAAACCTGGGTGAGATGTGGAATAACTTCAGTGACAGCGAAAAGCAGCCTTACATCACAAAGGCAGTCAAACTGGAAGAGAAGCATGAGAAGGATGTCGCTGACTATGAGTCTAAAGGAAAGTTTGATGGCGCAAAGGGTCCCATTAAAGTTGCCAGGAAAAAGGTGGAAGAGGAAGATGAAGAAGACGAGAAGGAAGAAGAGGAGGAGGAGGAGAATGAATAAAAAACCGTTTATCTGCCAAAAAAAAAAAATGAATATAGGCCTGTGACCTTTTAAATTACTATTTTGAGATTCTGTACACAAATGTACCAGAATATTTTTAACTCTGATTCATAATTACATTTTTCCATTCTTTTCACTATATCAATTGATAAATTGATTAGTTTATCATTATCAATATAATGATAAATTATATACAAATTATATATAAATTATATTGATACATTATCAATATAATGATAAATATAATATACATATAGTGAATTTCTTAGTATATATGTTTCTATCTCCTTGGGTTACATCACTGAAGTGGCATTTCTGGGTCAATGAATAGCATATAAAAATATTGGTATGTACTTCCATGTCACTCTCCAGAAATGTTACACTAATTTATGTTTTGGCAACAATGCATGTCATCCAATTCTTGGATATTGTAATTAGAAGGCAGACTAATGGACCTCCCAAAGAAATCTGTATGTCTGGCTGAAACCTATGAATATGCTCCCCAATGTGGCAAAAGGAACTTTCCAGATGTGATTGAGATAGGATCTTGAGGTGGAAGATTATCCCCACTAGCCAGGCAGGCCTAATGTTACCAAAAGGGTCCTTATGACAGGGAGGACAGGAAGTCAGAGAGAGATGTGAGGTTGCTGCACCGCCATCCCTGAAGATGGGAGAAGTCACCGTAAAGGAGTGCAGGTGGGTTCTAGAAGGCAGAAGAGAGAAGGAAATGATTTCTCCCCAGAGCCTCCAGAAGGAATTTAGCTTGGTCAACCTTGATTTTAGCCCAGTAAGCTCCACTGTGGACTTCTGACTTCCAGAACTTGAAGAGTTCTGTGTTGTTTTAAGCCACTAAATTTCTAGTAATTTGTTATAGCAGCAATTATAAATTAATACAGATTTCATAAATTTTTTTTATCTTTACCAATTTCACTTATAACAAGTATTTAATTTTTATTTTCTTTAATTATTGGTAAGATTGAATCTGTTTTCAACCTTATGATGTTGAAGTAGTTAATGTTGGGTCATGGATCTCTTTGAGAATTGGAAACAAGATCTGAATTCTTTCACCAAAGAAAAACATATTTGCACATAGACTACGGGCCCTGAAGCCCAGTGACCTCTGGCTGAAGCCTCCTGAATTAGAGTGGAGGTAGAAATTATGACCTTCTTTTATTCATAGTCAGAAACATAATATGTGAGTACAGACAGAGGTCTGGGCTTGGCAGACCAGCGAAGGTATTGTAAACAAGTGCCTGGTCTGGGGGCAGTAACCAGGGATCTGGCCAAGCCAATCCTCCCTGCACCACAAAGCACAAAGGCTGGTCACTCCTCTTGTATTCTAGCTCTTCTACCCTCTAGCTTTCAAGCCTGGAAACAATCTTGTTTTGAGTCAGAAATTATCTGCAATTCTTTGTCCTTTTGCCTTCCTTTCTGAAACAATTCAGTCTAAAACCTATTAGGTGAGGTGGCTGAAGATAGCAGTACTCAGGGAGAAGCATGGCGGTCAATACGGGGGTGTTGAGTCAGAGCAGAGTGAAAAGGGCGTCTACACCAGGGTTGTGATTGTGGCCTGGGGAGGGGCACTAAGATCTGAGTGTGGAGAGGACAAAATCTGTGTGGGGGTGGGACCAGCAATAATAGGGGGCTATTTACATAGAAAGGGCTTGATCACATAAGTACATATGTTAAGGAACAGTAGGAGCCAGAGAATACCTAGTAGAGAAGAAGGAAAAATAGAACAAATCCTGTGGTGTTGGATAGGGATTGGAGATACAAAGGAGCACTGATAGCTCAATGTGTGGGTAACTACAGAAATGATTGTATCAGTGTGTGTGTGTGTGCCTATACATACATATGTACGGATATTTTTAGTTCTGCGCACCAAGAGTAGTGAAAGTCTAATAGTGACGAATAGACCTGACACTGAGTGACATCTTGGTTTCTCAGCACTTTTCTCCATGGCTAGAGCAGGGACAGTTCAAAATGAGCCTAGAATATCTTCTCATGCCAGAAGTAATGAAGTTTTTAAAGAATGACATGGACATGTCAAAAGAGATGGGAGTTACTTTACGGTCTCATTGGCTATAACTGGGAAAGTTTTTACATCAAAATAAATGAGGTTAGCAAGAGATTACATAGCCTACTGGGTAAGACAGAATCCATGAGTTCATGCAGATATAATAGTAAACAAATAAATGAATAAATTAAAAATTCAATGAGGAACAAGTTATTTACCATAGTCTCAAAGCATCTCCCCACAGAGTACTTACTAATTCCAAAGGAAAAAGAATGACTTTTCAATGGAGAAGCCTGCAAGATATCACTTTAATCAAATGATTGCAAGTAACACCAGCAATGATGTCACAACTGAGATCATGACTAGGTGTGACGAGAGGCCAGCAACACTCCTGTGATGTTCTTGCCAAAGACGTACAGCAGAGATTCATCTACTCATGTGGAAACATCAGACACATGCAAATAGAGCAGATTTCACAATCAAAGGCCTATCATCTTCAAAAGTGTCAAGGTTATAAAAAATCAAGGGAGCCTTAGGAACTGTTCCAGACAGACAAAAACTTAAGAGACATGACAACAAAATGCAATCAATTCCAAGTGCAATTCAATCACTTGGGATTGAATTCTTCCACCCTTAAGGACATCATTGGGATAACTGACAAACCTTGATGGAATATACACTGGGTGATGGGGTATGATGTCAGAAACTTCCTCTCACATGGATCAAGTAGAAAAAGTTCTTCGTACTGTTCTTCTAATTCTTTTGTGAAATTGAGTTTATTTCACGATAAAGTATGTTATAGAAAAAAGAAATTCTTATACCAACTTGAGAAGTAAAATGTATGAATGGAGAGAGAAAAGCCTGCGCTAGCTGCCAAGACCTCAGGATATGGAGGACTTGGAAATTAATAAACATGAACACCCAAAGCAAAATTGCTGATGGCCCCCAAAATGGGGTTCTTGGAGCTTCATTTCACAACTTTTCCATGACACTTCAACAGTTTTTCCTCCTTTTATTCCTATCAGCTTCTGCTCTGAAACTAAGAATCACTCTATCTAGTAAATACTACAGACAACTCAAAGTCAGTCATGTAGTAACTTTTACTGGAATGCTGATGATATCCTCTCAAATTAAAAAAGAATCCTTCTTAAAACTTGGCAAAACTAGTTCATCATTGATTGCTTCATCATTTGTAAAACCAAAAGTTCTATAAGACTAAATTTAATCAGACAAATTATGATCATCTGAATAAGCAATACTTATATTCTAACAAAACCAAAAAAATACCATTTCATAATCAAATCAAGTTTTATATAAAACATTTTCAGATACTGGAAAAAAAAACAGCTCGGCAATGACTGCTTAACAGAAGTTCTCCTTTATTTTTTTTCCTTCTCTCTGCAACCATACCATTTTGGCATTACAGTGTGTCCCAAATCACCCCTAAAGTCACCACACATAGGGAAAATGGGAAATTGTAGCTAATTGTACCTGTATTTATAAGATGTTCATTATAAAATTGTACCAAAAGGTGACCAACATAGATAATATTTTCTAAATTTTTTGTAACAAATATTTTGTACATAAAGAGACATTTAGCTACAATTTTCCATTTTCCCTGTGTATGGTGACTTATGACTCACGTCAGAAACTTATTCTCTGTTTTGGGACATCCTGTGTTTCAGTGTACTTAGCAGAGCTGTACAGTAAAACCTCACGGCTGTCTCTGTCTCCCTGATATGCACTTTAGGCACTAACTGTGATGAACCAGTCTTTGAATCTGGCTTTGAGCAGAAGTCTGAGATCCCAGGAAAGTTCATTAAGGTAGAGAACAGCAAGATTACAAGGAAAAGAATTAAGAGGAGACACAGTCTTTACTGTGTATATAGGAATGCCCTGGTCACTTTCTTCTGGGCCTGAATTCTTTTTCTGGGCTCAGGAAGCTGGCAGGACAACAAACGCAAGGCTTGTGCTGGTTTATCTCTCTTGATACCACTTCAAAGAGTCACACATTACACACGATGGTCCCTGCCAGGTTCCAGAGAGGGCCTTGAATGCATTTTTGGTCTTATCTCCTTGGCAACAAAATGTACAGGGAGCTAATTATTTCTGAGCAGGCACTGCCAACAGAGAAATTAAGAATTCCGTAATCATAATGGATTTTCACATAAAAAGATTCTTGATACAATGATGTTTTTGGAGTTAAACTTATCTTTCTAAATGCCTTTCAGAGATAAAATATTAAAGGTGAAGGATAAAAGGGTTTGGACTTTCAGTAATAGATATAGACATATTACTAGGTGATGTTTCTAGAACAGAAATACAATTATTATCATTTCTTTCCTTTGGCCTAACCTCCTCTGGCCTGATCTACTTGGTAAGATTTGCTTTGATAGGCTGTAGTGGGTAGGGAACAGCAGATGGCCAACAAAACCCTTTTTAAAGTGCAGAGTTTTTCAGAGAGTGAAAATCCTTTTCTATTTTCAGGAATGCTGCTTGCAGCCCTAGCATGGGGGATGTCCTGGTATGTTTCTCCTGGAAGGCTCATGAAAACATTTACACAAAAATCAAACCCAACTACACCAATGTGTTCTGTACTGGGATTTTAATGGTGTCAAAGTGTAATTCTGGCTTGTTCTCTCTCTGGCCTCCTTCTTACCACAAAGGGACGTTGTTTTTCCAAGCTCTTAGCGCTATGTTTCTGAGGCTCTGTGGAATGGGAGACCCAATTTGTAAGCTCTGTGATGGTCAAGATATCATAGAATTCTTGGCACACGGATGTGCAAGAGATATTTGTGGAATTGAATGAACTAGGTTTCCAATCCAGATTTTATTCATTCATTTGTGAATAACTAATATATATACTTGGTTCACAATTGAAAAGGTACTAAAAGGAAATGCTATGAAAACTCTTCCTCACTCCCCTTCTTCTCAACTATCTAGTTCTCTTCACTCTCTGGCACCCATTGTTCCCAGTTACTTGGGTATCTAAGAGGTACTTTTTTGAAATAAAAAAGTATATTCAAACTGAAAACCCAAAAAACCCATACCTTCCTCTCTCTCTCTCTCTCTCTCTGTGTGTGTGTGTGTGTTGTTTTTCTTTCAAAAGCAAAGTACAACTATGTGGGCCACTTTTAAATTCTGGAGACCTTTAAGTCTAAGGAGGCCCCTGGTTTTTAATACTAATGCCAATGCCCATTGGAAGATACGGTGTGTGTGTGTGTGTGTGGGGGGGGGATGCTATCTAGAGTACCAGACTGTTGTATAAGGCAGAAGCTGTGCATTAATTCTCCTGCTTCACAAAAGAAAAAACAGCAGCTAATTATAATAAGAAATGAAATTCACTTGACTTCCAAGGCATTAGCTGAACCCAAGTTTCCCGAACATTTTCAAAACATTGCAGGATATAGCACATGAAAAGGCAGAACATGGGTGGCACCTGTGGCTCAAAGAATAGGATGCCGGCCCCATATATGGGAGGTGGCGAGTTCAAGTCCAGCCCCGGCCAAAAACAAAACTGCAAAAAAAAAAAAAAAAAAGAAAAAGAAAAGGCAGAACATTCAAACTCCTACCAGTGGTCGTAGGTAACTGATTTGAGTTAAGATCCTGCCTGCGTTTTGATCCCACCAGCCAACTATTTGCACCCCCTTCCTGCCAAGTGAATCCAGTATCTGGACTCCTTAGGCCACATACTGAAGTCAGAACAGGAACTTGTCCCTTTCCTTGGCATTCTTCCCTGTTTCTCATGGAGAGAGGTCTAACTCCTCCTGTGCTCCTTTCTTGTCCAGTCTAATCCAGTATGCCCTTCCTTCACTGTAGTGCTTAGGCCCCATCTCCCCATGAAGTTTGCTCAGATGCTAGGAGGTTCTTATGTTTTATGAATATCACTCTCCAGGACAATTTGGCATCTACCCTCTCGTCTGCCCACATCCCTGAAGAAACAATCTATGTTCCAGTGTGTAGCAAGGAACAAGTCAGGAGACTGCTCTTCACTAAAGGATGGGCTTCACAAGTGCTCCAGAATCTTCTCTGAGGTTTTCCTTCTCCACGGGGTCAAGAAATCCTACCATTGCAGCTATCCTTGCTTCTAGTACCAGGAATAAGGCAAGAACTAAGTTTTTTTTTTTTGAGACAGAGCCTCAAGCTGTCACCCTGGAGAGAGTGCTGTGGCATCACAGCTCACAGCAACCTCCAATTCCTGGGCTCAAGCAAGTCTCCTGCCTCCGCCTCCCAAGTAGCTGGGACCACAGGCGCCCGCCACAATGCCTGGCCATTTTTTGGTTGCAGCCATCATTGTTCCTTGGCGGGCCCAGGCTGGATTCGAACCCGCCAGCTCAGGTGTATGTGGCTGGTGCCTTAGCCCACTGAGCCACAGGCGCCGAGCCAAGAACTAAGTTTTATAGTGCTTTAGAGTTAACAATTTTTTTTTTTTTTTTGCAGTTTTTTGCCAGGGCTGGGTTTGAACCCGCCACCTCCAGCACATGGGGCCGGAGCCCTACTCTTTTGAGCCACAGGCCCACAGTTAGCCACAAAATGTTTTCTTATATTCAATCTTAGTCGATTGTCAAACTGGCTCCAAGGGACAGTTTATCGACTCCTTGTACTGATGAGAAAGAAAGACTCCTTAAGGTTTAACTCCTATTTCAAACTTCATGCTCTTTTTGTTCTTTAAGTTTGGCATTGGGCAAAAGGCCTTTCCCTTTTCTTGGTTAATTTTATATCGGGTGGACTGGTACTGTCAAAGGGAACTCAACTAAAACGTTAACTAGCAAATACACAAAGAAATAAGAATAGCATACAGTGAGTAAGTTAATGAAAAGGTAGGTTGACTGAGGCTCGAATCACCTTCCTTTTCCCGGCTCTCAGGACTGGGCCTGCAAAGGCATTCTTAACTTTCCTGATTCCTCCACTTTGAGAGGAGAGCAGGGTGGAGGGCATGCGCTGCCAAAATATTACAATAGTGATGAAAATTAACCGAGTATTTACTGCACAGGAAGTTGCCACTCTCAGGGCTCTGTGCGTAGTACCTCATTTATTCCTTTCAAGAACCCTGGAGGTATATGCAGTTACTACCTCTGTTTACTCGAGTAATTTGCCCAAGGTCATGTAACTGTTAGCAAGTGGCAGAGCCAGGCATTCTGGCTCCAGGGACTCCTTCTCACCTGCACGTTCTGCAAACTCCAAGCTGCATGTGAGGGACCCCATAGATAGCACTTAGGGTTAGAAGGATGGAAGGGAATAGAATTTCCAGGAAAGGACCCAAACGTCACCTTTTATCATAAATTCTCAGAGCAGTCATTTAGCACTCTCTAACCTCCCCCCAACCACTTACTTATCTTGCTTTCTCACCATTCCTCCTGTATTCAACTCTTCTAACCAGATAAAAGTTCCTGGATGTCAGGGACCACACCTCAAGTGTCTCTGTTCATATCCAGAACCTCCAATATGGCTCCTGTCTCCTGAATGATTTTTCAGTCGATTTACACTCATAATGGCAATACGATTCTGATCCGATAACCTAGGGAAGAACTTGTGACCACAGTGAAGAAGAGAATGGACTGCATAGATTCTCAAGGAAGGAAGAGATGTAGGCAAAAAAATAACATTTATTAATACCCACTTTGTTCCAAGCATTAAAGTCAGCATATTGCTTATGATGTCACATTTAACCTTCACTAGAATTAGTTCTGTAGCTGGGTACTATTTACAAATGAAAAAACAGATGCTGAGACTTTGTAAACACATCTTCTAATGGAGATGCTCTATTCTTTCTATAAAGTCAGCAGGGAATCGAGGCAGGAGGGTTTCTCCTTTCACAGATCACAACAAGGCCTTAGTCATAATCCTGTCTCCTCTTCTGCAGGCAGCTTCTGGGATCTGTGACTGTCATAAAACTGCTATCCTAGCACCACACAAACACAAGGGGACACAGAACAGGACTGGATATTCTCAAGAGCCATTTCAGGGTTGAGGAAGGATTTATTGGGGAAAGTGTAGAGTTCCTCGTTTTCCCACTGACAGACTTTCAATACCTGTCTATTTCAGGGACATGAAACTCATTCACATCATTCCTGTTAGTCATGGTGGGGAGGTCACATGGGCCTGGGAATTGTGTCCTGGTGCCAGGAAAGGGCAGGAGCAAGTGTGAGTGAGTTTTCTCAAGGTCCCCATTTCCTGCGTATCTGGAGTCTTAAAATAAGTCCATGCTTAGATGCTTGCTATGGCTTGGAACAGTGGCTGGGCAGGGAGATTTACTGCTTTACTTTCTGTGTCCAGCTATTTTAAGTGTCACTTACGCTCTGGTGTCTTTTTATATTTATGGGTGTGCACTCCAGTGCAGAGAGCTGCTGTACTCCTTCCTGTGGCTTGCTCATAAATGCCCTCTGAAACATTGCTTTAGTTTGACACTATGTGTGCTATAGAGCTTTCCGCAGTCCTTATGGGATCTCTATTCTCTGGGTGGATTTTATTTAAAAAAAAAACACACAAAAGCATATAATCATGTACCATAAATAACCACAAAATGCTGACCTTTCTTATTAAGAGCAGGGCATATTCTTTTTTGTAGGCGAAGCTTTAGGAAATCAAAAGCATTTTCCTTGTGACATAAAACTCGAGCCTTCCAGTATAAATGAGGAAACAGATGCCAACTCATGTCTCTTTGAAGGGACTCCATGAACTCCTTCTTCCTCTTCTGAAGTGCACTAGTGCCCCCCTCACAGTTTCCTTGCCTTTCCTTTGTATTCCTTTCCTTGCCACCTGTTGGGTGGGTCCCCATCATGGATAATTTTTACCTAACCTTTGCCCATCACAACTTGCTGTTCTCACAACTATCTTTGGTGAGGAAGTAGTGACGATCTTAGTCTTCCAAATCATCACAATGAACAATGGCTTCCCAATAAACTTGGCCTAGGGTGCTGTCACTGTGCGCATTTCCATGTAGTTGGACTCAGGAAGTGCCTGACCCAGTCCGTAACAGAAGAATCAGGAAGCGTGCAGGGTGGGGTGAGGGGTGGAGGTGTGTGGGACAGATGACAAAGCTGTGATTAGAACAGAAATGGGAGATGGAAATGACTCAAAAGGTCTTCTAAGCCAAGGCCAGCTACCTAGTCCTGTTGTAAATCACTTGGGAATATTTATGCAGCTTCCTCCCTCTCTGGAACGTAAATCCAGCTGGAATACATGACACAGGTGTGAAATATCTCCACTACTACAGAGGGGTGTAGGCTAAGTATCACATTAATGTCTCAGAGAAGGTGCTGTCAAAGTATGGCCTGAGGGCCAACTCCACTCCTGTTTCTGTAAATAAAGTCTTATTAGAACCTAGCCATATTCATTCATTTACTCGTTAGTCTGTGATGGCTTTCACTCCACAACTGCAGAGTTGAGTATCTGTAACAGACACTTTTTGGCTCATAGTGCCTATAAAATATCCTATCTGGCTCTTTCCAGAAAAAGTTCACCCAACACTGGTCTAGAGTGGGTGCTGCAGAAAGTCAGTGGAGAGTGGATCACCCCAGGCTGAGGCACGTTAAGAAGGCTTCACAGAATCCTTGGTTTGTACCTTGAATACCTTTAGGATTTAGCTAGAGACAATGGGGTCTGGGAGGGAATTCGAGGAAGTCACCGAAGGCTCAAGGCCAT
This sequence comes from Arctocebus calabarensis, assembly GCA_963573935.1. Classification (NCBI taxonomy): domain Eukaryota; kingdom Metazoa; phylum Chordata; class Mammalia; order Primates; family Lorisidae; genus Arctocebus; species Arctocebus calabarensis. The sequence goes on along the minus strand of CAUYON010011778.1, from coordinate 35,141 downwards.
GGCAAGTACTAGGGAGAAGTTTGATTAAAATAGAGGGCTTGACATATGAAGGCTAAAACCCGATTATAGCACAAGAATACAGGGAAAAGGGAAAGGGAGGGAAGGGGAGGGGGGAGGATGGGTGGAGGGAGGCACTTGGTCGGATCACACCTACGGTGCATCTTAGAAGGGTACTGGTGAAACTTGTTAAATGTAGAATAACAATGTCTTCATATGGTGATTAAGAAAATGCAATGAAGGCTATGTTTAACAGTTCAACCAAAATATTTCAGATTGTATATAAACTCAGCACATTGTGCCCCATGCTTACACTAATGTACACAATTATGATTTAATAAAATTATAAATTAAAAAAAAAGAAATGCAGGTGTTTGTTCCAGATGGGCCCCTTCAGGCTACACCTTGGCCCTGGGCAGTGTCGGTAGCAGGCAGCCTCCTTTGGGAAATGCGCTTTCAGTGGAGGAAATGTTTCCATACTTCCTTTCTTATCACAATATTTTAAAAAGCAAATTCTTAAGTAGTATTAATTACTTTTCCTTTAAAGTTGTTCTATTTCTCATTGCTAGTAAAATGAGAGTTGGAAAATAATGCTAGTTTGGATTTTATTCTTGGCCAAAGATAACTGCATTGTTCTTTTCCTTATACCTATTCAAAATTAGAATCATAAACTCTGTTTTGGGCTGTAAAACACAGAGGCCTGCACCAAGTGCCCAGGTCTCCATGAACTGCTTAGCTGTGTCCTCACCCTCAGGCCCATCAGAGACTCACTCTGCCTCTCCTATCCCATCTCCCTAAAGGTGGGTGGAGTTCTCTCTCCAAGTAGGCCAGTTTGGGGGGAGTTGTAGCTGTCCTGCCTTCCCAGCAGTCTTTCAGGGCATCTCTACCCACCAGACATGTGCTTTGACTCCCCTTGGTGGTCTGTCCTGGCTGAGGCTGAGCCCAAGTCCTGGCAGTCCCATCAGTTCTCTGGGAGAGTGGTGTTGGCCTCGGTTACCTGCTGCTCAGCATGGGCGGATGTTTTAGATCTCCCCTGGGGAGAACCTTCTAAGGAAGATGTCTGTTCTTAGTAGTGTGGCCTTCCTGGTGCCTGTGCTGGCCCCTGCCAGGCCAGATCAGTGGCCATTGCCCACCACATCTGTGCCACATCCTGTGTGCCGTAAAAGTTTCTGGAAGTTTACTTTGCCTCAGTTTGCCTACATAGTGAGGTCTTTCCATGGTATATCTAGGAGACAGGTTGTCAAACTCTGTGATTACAGACTCTTTCTGAAGTGTAAAAATATTCCCAATAAGCAAAATAAGCAAATCAAGCAACTATAGCAACATATCCCAGCTTTTATTTCCAATCCTCAATCTCTTTAAAATAACTGGAAAAAAGGAGAGGTTATGGCAGAGCACTGCAAGGTATACCTGGTACAGATTTGGGGGTGCCGGTGGTGTATGTTATTTTAAGATGAAGAAACCAAGAATTGTAGCCATTAGGGCTTATGCAGGTGCCCTCTGGAGCTGGTGGACATTTCTGTTTTGAGGTTATTGGGCTCTGAGGAACAATGGGCAGAGGGGAGAAGTGGGAGATTGGCAGGGAAACTGAGGGAAGGGGTCGAGAAGCTTCTGGAGATACATAAGGTGTGAGTCTAGGCAAATGGCAAGACTTTAGGGTCGAGAAGCTTCTGGAAATACATAAGGTGTGAGTCTAGGCATATGGCATGTCAGAGCTTAGAGGGTTTTCTTTCTGTTTCTTAGGTGAGTTGAGAGCAATTCCATCCCCAAAACACTTTCCTGGTGCCTCTGAGTGTGCCTTGGCCAGTGTGTCCTCATCCCCAGGCAACCTCTCCTGTGCCTGCCTGGGAGTCACCCTGCTGCTCTCACTGGCTCCCTGTTGGTAACACAAGGTGTTCCATGGCACAGAGTCCCATGTGTACCCACTTCAGTTGCTGAGGGTACTAGGCTTATTTCCAGGTTTTATGTGTTTATGAATAGAACTGTGTGCTCACATACAAGTCTTTCTGTGAATGTAGGTCTTCATTTCATTTAGATAAATTACCTCAGTGTGGTTGCTACGCCATGTAATAACTTTATAAGAAACTACCAAACTGTCTTTGAAATTGGCTGTGCGGTGGTGCATTCCCCTCAGCAGTGAACGAGAGCGCCTATTGCTTAGCAGCCTTGGCATTGTGCTTGGTATTATTTTTTCCAAAGCCATTTTAATAGGTATATCCTGGAATCATCTTGTGGTTTTAATTAGCATTTCCCTATAACTAATGACTCTGAGCTTCTTTTCATGTGTGTGTTTATGATCTATATATCATCTTTGGTAAATGGTCTTTCAAATTTTTTGCTCATTTAAACACACTAGTAGTTTGCTTTTTTGTTAGTGTTCTTTGTATAGTGGAACTTCTGTAAGTTGACCACCCAAGGGACTGTAACAAGGTCATTAACATGAGGAGGTGGTTAACATAAGGAACTGGGCCTACTGCCCTCATACATACATGTGGCACATATCTAGGCTATGAAAATTAGGTCAATGTAAGGAGGTGTCAGAGTAGGAAGGTGGTCAACTATGGAGGTTCTACTCTATTTTGTACATGTGTCCTTTGTTATATGTGTGATTTATAAATATTTTCTCCTAGTCTATGGCCTGTCTTTTCATTCTTTTGACAGGGTATTGAGAGAATTTAATTGTGAAGTCTAATTTATTAACTTCTTTTTTTTTTTAATAGATCATGACTTAGCAGTGTCACATTTAAGAACTTATTGCCTAACCTACGATTACAAAGATTTTTATGTTTTCTTACAAATGTTTCCTTTCATGTTTTCTTCCAAATGCTCTACATTCGATCTGTGATCTCTTTTTCAGTTAATCTCGACCCTACCTCATATACGTTAAGAGGTATAAGATTATGAGGTAGGGTCGAGATTTACTGTTTTACAGATGACCATCTGATTGTCTCAGCACCATGTATTAGACTATTCTTTCTCCACTGAATGACCTGAATATCTTTGTGGAAAATCAATACATCATATTTTTGTGGGTCTCTTTCTGGATTTTCTATTCCATTCTATTAATCTGTATGCCTGACTTTTCAACAATATGACACTATCTTAACTACTGTAGCTTTAAAATAAGTCAATGCCAGATAGTGTGAATCTTCCAATTTTGTTCTTTTTCAAATTTGTTTTAGTTGTTCTAGTTCCTTTATTTTTCCATATAAATTTTAGAATTAGTGTATTGATCAACCTGTATAAAAGTTTCTGCTGGGATTTGGATTGGGATTGTGATATATCAGTACACCGAGTCGAGGAGAATTGACATCCTAGCAATACTTACTCTACTAATCCCTGGACATGATAAGTCTTTTCTTTTATTCAGGGCCTCTTCAATTACTTTCTTTTTAAAAAAAAAATTCAGATTAATATGAGGGTATAAACGATTAGACTACATTGTTTGTGTTTGTGAGGTGAAGTCCAAGTTGTAGTCGAGCCCTTCACTCAGAAAGTGTGCCATGAACCCTTGCATCGTGCCTGTTAGAGGAGAGCACACTAATCTTCCTCCCTCCTTCCTTCTCTCCCTACCTGTCTCCCCCACTTGAATTTAAGTGTGTTTTTCTCTTGTGTGGGCATGTATTTCTCTTGTGTGTTTTTCTCTTGTGTGGTCATCTGCTGGTTTCATATTAGAATTGAGTACATAGGGATACTTGCTTTTCTGTTCTTGTGATACTTTACTAAGAAGAATGTTCTTCAACTCCATCCAGGTAAATACAAAAGGTGTAAAGTCTCTATCTTTTTTATAGTACTCCATGATATACATATACCACAGTTCATTAATCCATTCACATATTGATGGGCACTTGGGTTAATTACATATTTTGGTGATTGTGAATTGAGCTGCAATAAACATTCTAGTGCAATATCCTTATGGTAAAATGATTTTTTTCTTCTGGTAATGGGATACCTAGTAATGGGACTGCAGTATCAAACTTCTTTAATTAGTTTCATCAACATTTTGTAGTTTTCAGCATATTTATATTAGATGTATGTTTATGTTAGATTTTATAGTTTTGTTGTTGTTGTAAATGCAACTCTGTGTGTGTGTGTGTGTGTGTGGTGTGTCTGTATGTGTTAGAGATAGGGTCTTGTTCTGTTGCCCAGGCTTGAGTGAACTGGAATGATCATAATTCATTTCACGGTAACCTTGAACTCCCAGGCTGAAGTGTTCTTTCTGCCTTCGCCTCCCAACTAGCTGAGACTACAGGTGTGGTGCACTACCACATCTGGCTAAGTTTGTTTGGTAGAGATGCGGTCTTGCTGTGTTGCCCAGGTTGGTCTTGAACTTGTGGTCTAATCGATCATCCTACCCTGGCAGTCCAAGGTGCTAAGATACAAGTATGAGCCAGGGTGCCTAGCCATAATTGTTTTGTTTCATCTACTTTATTGAATTTATGGATACAGAGTTACTCATGATATTACCATATTTATCTTTTAATGACTATAGGTTCTATAATGATGTCTTCTCTTTCATTCCATTGGTAATTTGTGTCTTTTCTCACTTTTCTCTTGGTCAATTGGCTTAGAGGTTTATCAGTTTTATCTATTTTTTTCAAAGATGCTACAATTAGTTTCATTGAGTGTCTTTATTTTTCTGTTTTCAATTTTATTGATATATGTTCTTATCTTTGTCATTTTCTTCCTTTTACTTGGTTTGGACTTAATTTCCTTTCCTAGTTGTTTAAGGTGGAAGCTTAGATTATTGACTTTGTCTATTTGTCCATTTTCTATTTAATTAAATCCCACTTTTACATTTCTCTCTTTTTTTCCTTCTTATTCTGGATTTAATTGTTGGATTTTTCTTTAGATTCATAAGACAGAAACTTGAATCATTTATTTTAAACCATTCTTACCTTATAATCATTTAATGCTACATGGGTTACTGCAGAAGTTTTGAGAGACTCTTGTGGTCCATTATCTCACTATCCCCAACCCTAACTAAGAAACACATTTAACATACTTACCTGGCAGGGGAGATACCATGATCATGAAGGTGGTTTTCCCAGGGCGAGGCTTATCCATTGCACTCCGGATGTGCTGACCCCTGTGATTTCCCCAAATGTGGGAAACTCGACTGCATGATTTGTGGTAGTGGGGGACTGCGTTCGCACTTTCCCCTGTTACAAAAAAAAAAAAGAAAGAAAGAAAAGAAATACATTTAGCAGCATCCTTTCTGATTCACCTCTGCAAATTTCAATTTACTTGGCTTGTCAGTGTTGCTGGGAGGGCTTCAGTTGTTTCCATCTATGTGGATTTTGCACGTATACGTTTCTCTCTCAACATGACTTTAACTATCACACATATTTTGATATGCTATGTTTTCATTTTCATTTAGTTCAAAATATTTTCTAGTTTTCTTTGAGATTTTGTCTTTAACTCATGGATTATTTAAAAGGTTGTTTATAAATGTTTGGGGTGTTTTATGTTATTGAATCTAGTTTAATTTCATTATGGTCAGAGAACATAATTTTTTTTATGATTTCTATTCTTTAAAATTTGTTAAGGATGATTTTATAGCCCAAAATATAATCTATTTTTGTGAATGTTTGATGTGCACTGGAATAAAAGAGTACTCTGCTGTCCCTGGGCAAGTGCAATGACATCATGCATCCTACTACAGGCTTGAACTTCTGGGTAGTTTTTCTGTTTTTAGTAGAGAGGGAGTCTTGCTCTTGCTCAGGCTTCTCTGGAACTCCTGAACTCAAGCAATCCTCCTGCCTCAGCCTCCCAGAATGCTGTGATCACAGGCATGAGCCAGTGCCCTGACTGGTGACGTATTCTATAGACATCAGTTATACCCAGTTGGCTGATAATGTTCAAGTCTTTTATATCCTTGTGGATTTTCTGTCTAATATTAACCTGAGAGAAGAATGTCAACATCTTCAAGTATGATTGTGGGTTTTTATATTTCTCCTTTCAGTTCTCTCAGATTTTGCTTTGTATATTTTAGAATTCTGTTGTAGGATGCATACAAGCAGTCCCTGAGTTGCAAACATCTGACCGAGGTACAACTTGCACTTAAGAATAGAGGCTATTACAGTAAGTCCCTGAGTTAAAAAGATCTGACTGACATAAGACGTGCACTTACAAATGGAGGCTGTTACAGGTAATAGGTAAATGCACCTGTTCCAACTTACATACAAATTCAACTTAATAACAAACCTACAGAACTGATCTCATATGTAACCCAGGGACTGTTTGTACTCACATAGGACATCATTATGTCCTCATGAATTTCCCCTTTATGCACAAAGCCTCTTTATTTCTTATAGTTTTCCTTGTTCTGAAGTCTACTCTGTCTGATACTAAATATAGCCATTTCAACTCTCTTTTGTACTCCCAGCTACTCAGGAGGCTGATGCAAGAGAATCACCTAAGCCCAGGAGCTGGAGGTTGCTGTGAGCTGTGACTCCATGGCACTCTACCAAGGGTGACAAAGTGAGACTCTGTCTCTAAAAGAAAAAAAAAAAACAACCAACTCTCTTTTGACTATTATTGCCTGAAAAGTTTTATTTTATCTCTTTACTTTCTTCCCTCTTGCTATTATGGGACTATTTATTAGTATTAAATTTTAGTTTATCTATTGGCTTTTGGGCATATATTTCATTTTTTTTAAATAGTTGCTCTAAGGATCACATATGTAGATCCCACTTTTAACAGAGTTAAAATTTTACCACTTTAATTAAAACATAGAAGGCTTAAACCACATAGACCCTTAAACTCCTTCCCTGGTATTATGTTTGTCATATGTATTACATCTATATGCATTAAACCCTCTAGATAATATAACTTTTGCTTTCAATAGTCATAAATAATTCAAAAAACTTATGAGGTAAAATTGGTCTCATATTTTCTCAGATATTCACCATCTCTGATGTTCTCCCTTGGTTCCTGTGGTTTTGAGTTTCTACTTGGTATCATTTTTCTTTATCCTATGAACTCCGTTTAGCAATTCTTATAAATGCAGGTCTGCTAGTGATCAGTTCTTTTAGTTATCTTTTTACCAGAAGATATCTTTATTTTGCCTTCTTTTTTTTTTTTTGAGACAGAGCCTCAAGCTGTTGCCCTGGATAGAGTGCTGTGGCATCACAGCTCACAGCAACCTCCAACTCCTGGACTCAAGCTATTCTCCTGTCTCCACCTCCTAAGTAGCTGAGACTACAGGCGGCCACCACAATGCCTGGCTATTTTTTGGTTGCAGCCGTCATTGTTGTTTGGTGGGCGAGAGCTTTATTCGAACTCACCAGCTCAGGTGTATGTGGTTGGTGCCTTAACCGCTTGAGCCACAGGCACTGAGCTGCCTTCATTTTTTTATTGAGATTTTTGCTGAGTATAGAATTCTGGGAAGACACTTCTTTTCTCTCCCCACTTTTAAGATGTTTTTCACTCTCTTTTGGTCTCTGTTTTTCTGATGAGAAATCCATAGTCAAATTATTGTTCACTTGTATGTGATGTGTCATTTTTCTCTGGTCATATTTAGAACTATTCCCTTATCTTTGGTTTTAATTTTGGTGCTTAATTATGGTGCATATGGCTTGGATATTAGACACTGTCTTGTTTTAGGTTTGCTGATCTTGAACCAACTTATATCTTTCACCAAAGTTGGGAAGTTTTTAGTCATTTCTCTTCAAATGTTTTTTACCACACCCATCTCTTTCTCATCCATTTCAGGGACTGAGTTGAAATTGACACAAATATTAGTACTTTTTATATTTCCCGCAGGTCTCTGATGCTCTGTTCAATTTTTTTCTAATATTGTCTCTCTCAGAGAAGGTGATTTATATTGAACTATCTAGCATCACTGTGAAATGTTTATTTTATGTATATTATTTCTCAGATCTAAAATTCTTATCTGATTGTTTTTTACAGTGTCGGTTTCTCTACTGGGACCTTTTAATCTTTTTTTTCCCCCCATTTCAGAAGTATTTACCTTTTCCTCATGGAGTGTGTTTATACTTGCTGTTCTGAAACCCCTGTTGGGTTGTCATACAGTTTGTCACGTCAAAGTTTATTACCTGTTTATTGTCTTTTCCCTTGAATGTGAAGCCCATATTCTGGTTCTTAGAATATGCAGTGATTTGAATCATGTGGTAGGCAGAATAATGGCCCCACAGGTGTTCACATCTAATCTTAGCTTGTGAACAAACTACTTTACATAGTACTTTACAGATGTGGTCAAGGAAGAGATGTGACAAGGGGGGAACAGCAGAGGGACTCTGTACTGCTAACCTTGTACTTGGAAGCAGGAGGCATGACCTGGGGGCACAGTAGCCTCTTGCCTGGGACAAGCAGGACAGGCTGTCCCCCAGGCAGTTGGCCAACACCTTGCTTTTAGCCATGAAGCTAATTCCAGACTTTTGACCCATGGAAGACTAACCATGAAAATATATTCCTGGTATTTTAAGTCCCTGAGCATGTAGCAGTTAGTCTTAGCAGTGGCAAGAAACTAACTCCGTGAGCTTCCAGGCATCATTGGCATCTGCTGGTGGGGTTGGGGACCCAGGGATAGGGGTTTGGGGGTTGGGGGCCTGAGGCCTAGTATTGGGGGTCTAGGGCCTAGTGTTGGGGATAGGAGGTGGGGACTAGGGGCTGGGGGCCATGGATTGGGGGCCAGGCCAGCCTCCAGCATCTCCCATAGCTTCTGAGGATAGCTCGATAATAATAAGTGCTGGTGGTGGTGGAAGTTCACATTTTCTGAATGTTACCATGTGCCAAGATGCACTGCCAAAACTTAGGTGATGGTTGTGTTAGTTTCCTAGAACTGCCTTAACAATCACCTCCGTTCTGGAGGCCAGAATTCCCAAAGTCAGTGTCCCTGGGCTGATAGCAAGGTCTTAGCAGAGTTCATCCCTTCTGAAAGTGCAAGGGGAAGACACACCCGCACCCATCTCCTTGCCTTCTGTTGTGGGAGTCTTTGCCTCTCTGCATGTTTGTGTGAAAATATCTATCCTGTGACGGCATCAACCCTGTTGAATTTAGGGCATCCCTGTTCCAGCGTGAACTCATCTTGCCTTAATCACGTCACAGCTGCCCTGTTTCCAGTACAGAAAGGTCACACCCATAGACTTCAGATCGACATGACTGCTTTTTTTTGTTGTTGTTGTTGCAGTTTTTGGCCAGGGCTGGGTTTGAACCTGCCACCTCCAGCATATGGGGCTGGTGCCCTACTCCTTTGAGCTACAGGTACCGCCCCAACATGACTGCATTTCACAGGAGGAGCTCAAGCTGGGGCAGAAGCCCAGGCCTTATCCACTTCTAGCATGCATGCCTTGAGCTACTATCGTGGCTTATCCAACCCTTAGCAGCTCTACAAGGAGGCCCCATGGTCACATCTGTCATCAGACAGGGAGAGGTGAAAGCAGAGTTGTGCAGTGTCTTAGCTCAGGAAGGGTGATACCAGGCTTGGGATCCTGGAGGGAGCAGAGTGAGACAGTCTGTCCTCGGAAGCCCTGTAGGAGGCGTTGGATCAGGGCCAGCACCTTCCCTCTGTCAGCCAAGACGAGGACCAAGCTATGACCCTTCTGGGCCCTGCAAAGTGTTCGAGGGCTCCAGATTTGAACCTTGGAGCCATAGCAAAAAGGCTGAACTGGTGGCATTTTGGGTCAGCTTTTGGGGACCATGGTCATGGTGGCCAGACTGAAACAGGAAGCTGCCAGGAAGGCACCAGGGCTGGAGTTCTCACAGCAAAGCCATTAGTCAAGGATGGTCCCTCCAAGTAGCTTGCATAGAAGATTAAACAGAATCCACTGGGTACTAAAGGGCAAAGGGCCCCAAGTGACAGTCCAGAACAGGGAAGGTCATTGCCCACTGGGCTATCTGGGACTCTGAGGGGCATGACATACCCCATGAATCCAGTGGGGTGTAGGCACTGTTCTCACTGCTTAGAGAGACCCCTGGTGCAGGGCCAGCTACCCAGTGACCTGGTGAGGGTGCTGATGGTGCCCCTGTAGAGGACATACCTTGGACCAGCTATGGATTGGGCTGCGGCCATGGTGGAGTATCCAGCAGATTTGGCCAAAGGGCAGACTTTTAAGGGAAGAAATTTCTAATTTACCAGTGTTGCTGGCTTCATGATTTCATGTAAGTCCTTGAAAACCAAAGAGGTGAAATAGCCTGGAAGTCTGTAGTGTAGTGGCCACCAGGTGCCAGCCCTGGACTCAAGCAGTCTCTCCAGTGAGTGGATGGGTTGACATCAAATCAGCACAAGAGACCCTGCAGCTAAGGGACTTAGAGATAGTCTCAGCACATGGGCATTACTAGAATCTGGTTCAAATACTGTTAAATAATTGGGAAGTTATAGGTGGCCTAGGCCCTCCCATTCTTCAGAAGAGGCATTTCTGGGGAGGCTGGAGGCCAGAGGAGGACCCAATGGCTGGGGTGGAGCCTGTGCCACTGTGCAAGGCCACCTTCTGGCCTGCTCATGAAATCAGGCATGCACAAGGCAGCACGGGGCTCTTCAGGAAGGAGGCTGACGTGGAGACAGGAGTGGAAGATAGCCCAGGAGAAGGGATAGCAGGAAGGAAGCAACGTTATGCCAAGTGAAGACACAGAGAGAGAGGCAGAAATGGTAGTTTTTGAGATCCTTGGAGACAAATGAAAGTATAGCATGGACAGGATGAAAATAGATTGCTATAAACAAAAAATTTCAGAGATTAAAAAAAACTCAAAATTTAAAAGTATTCATGATTTAATAAAAAAAAAAAAAGATAAAAAAAATTTAAAAGTATGAAAGCAAGTCCTAAAAATCCAATAGGAGGTTCTGACTTTAAGGCTGAAGAGGTCTCTGCACAAATAAAGGAAAAAGAGGTGGAAAGAAGTCAGGAAACGTGGACCTATAGAAGCTGTGGCTGATTTGGAGGGGAGGAAATTGTGGAGGAGGCAGGGAGAAGCTTCCCAGGTCAGCGTGAGCTGCTGCATCAGAACTCCCCTCTGAGATGTCAGTGAGATTCCACACCTGTGGGACAAGACATAAATGCTCCCAGAGAGGAAGAGCAGTTTCATGCAGAGGGTCAAGAACCAGAAGATTGGATGTTAAGAGGCCAGACCTGGGAAATAAAGGCATTTCCAGACATTCTGGGTTTTATTTCCCCGGGAGGACACACCAGCCTTGGCAGAGGCCTCTAGAGAAGATGAGACAGACAGGAGCCTTTGGAGAAGTTTATCCAAGTGGGGAGATTTGATGGAGCAGGTGAGGATGGCCAGAATGAAGTCCACAGAAACAGGTGTCAAGAGGGAAGATCCATCATGTTCTCCCTGCTCTGCTGAGAAGAGTGTGTGTGTGTCAAGGTGACACGCCCCGCGTGTGGCCCTCAGCATGGCCATGGCACAGCTGGCTGGGGATCAAGTGTGCAGTGGTGCAGGCATTCACCATGAGCACAGTGCTGAAACTGGAGAGACCCAGCAGCAATGGGCAGGTGAGCACATGGCCCCAGAGCCAAGGGCAAGAGGAGACGTGGCTGGGAGGTCAGCCAGAGGATGCTGTTTTTGTGAGGACTGTTAGTTTGGGCAGAGGTTTTGGATCTTGTGCATTTAACCTTAATTCTTCTTGTCCCACTAAATTCATTATGCCAAATATTAAAGGCGCTGCCACAGATTTATTTTGGGTCTTTGCCACATCTTCCTACCCTTTCCTGTGCAGCTCTCCTTCCTTCTTTTAAGTGGCCTGGGGCAGGCAGGCAGGCAGGCAGACTGTCCCCTCCCACTGCCTATTGACACACTCATACTTACTCCTCTTTGGGGTGTAAGTGTGCTCCCCTTTGGGGTGAGAGTGTGCTGCTCCTTCATCACACTGTGTATTTTCCATTTATGCACCTTCTTTGCTTTCCCTTCTTTTTCCCATGTAACTCCCCATTTGATAGATCAAGCTTCCTTCAGCTGAAGAGGCACGTTCTGCCCTTGTTCCTGTGGGAGACCTTTGCAGCCAGATCTCTTCAAATGGATCAGCTCCGTTGTTTCTCAGTCTTGCCAGAGCTGCCACCCAGCAGACACATGTTGGCATGCACTCACTCCTGCTCACCCATCATGGAGATTCTCAGTGTTCAGTCCTGGCTGACACAGATTCTTGTCTCTGTTGCTAACTCTACTCAAGTGTCCCCTCAGAATGTTTGGTCTTCATCATGCCTTGCCTGGCCCAGATTTGTTTCTCTTCGTGGGTCATTCTCCACAGTGTTTCCAGCGTGGCTGTTGGTGTGAAGTCTTCCTGGACTTATTGCAATCTGGAGGTTATTATGCCCTCATGTTTGGATAATAATTCAGGTTAGTGTAGAATTTCAGGTTAAACATTTTCAGTTATCTACAGTGTCCATGTTGCCCTTGCGGCTGAGAAGTTGGGTGGGTCCGACTCTCCTTTTTTTTTTTTTTTTTTTTTTTGAGGCAGAGTCTTTCTTTGTTCCCAGGCTGGAATGACATGGTGTCATCATAGCTTACAACAAGTTCAAACTCCTGGGCTAAGGTGATTTTCCTACCTCAGCTTCCCAAGCAATTGGATGCTACTTGGGAGGTGCACTCCAAACCACACCTGGCTAGATTTTCTATTCTAGTAGAGACAGAGTCTCGCTCTTGCTCAGGCTGGTCTTGAACTCCTGAGCTCAAGGTATCTTCCCACCTTAGCCTCTCGGTGTGGCTTTGGTATTCTTAAATCCCACTTGGTATGTCCTGCCTCCCCAGCTTGATGCTGTAGGAGACCCCTTTTTATTTGAGGTCTCTTGCCTTCCATTCTGCTTGTAATGTCACCTCCCCATGCTATCTTCTCTTCAGAACCTGCTGTCCATCAGCTGTCTCCATCCATCCATCCCCATCTCTTGCCTGTCTCCATCCATCCATCCTCATCTCTTGCCTCATCCAGGTTCAGTCTGGCTGTGGCTCCTGCTACCCAACAGGGGTCATGCTCCTTGCTGGTCCCTGGCTTATCCTCATACTGTGACATATAAGTTACTATAGCTGCTGTGTTTCCATGGCTGATGCGCCTATTGATTTGTTTGTGCCACTTCTTGTTCTTTGTTTCACTTTCCTTTCTCTATAAATAAGCAAATAGCACTTGTCTTGGTCCACTACCCCATGGATCTTTCTGAGTTCTTTCCACACAATTGCTCTGACCTGAGGCTGGCCTGGCCGGCCTGGCAACAGGTGGCTAGGGGTTCATGTTGGACTGGGACCTCCAGGGGCCTGCACTGAAGAGTGGGTACACCTTCGCCTTGTGAGCATAGCCCCAAGCATCTAGGGAGGGACAGGGCCAGTGGACACACCTTCTCCTGCAGCCCCAATCCCTGTAGCCTGTGCCAGCCAGTCCTAGACTCCCACTATGACTGGATGCCAACATCCTTCAGGCTCCAGGTTGGGGAAGCAAGGGCCTCCCAGGAGAGGGTCACTGTCTCCATTGCTTGGGTTCGGTTGCTGAGCACCAGGTGGCAGCAAGGTCTCAGATTGAGGTGACAATCCCCTCCAATCTGGTCCTGGCATAGGGGGTGGCCAGCAGGGAGACTTGCTGACCCCCAGCCTTGAGAAGGGGGTTTCACCAGCTCTCTGAGATAGGACAGGCCTCCACATCCTCTGACTCCTCTCTAGGCATGTCATTGGAGTTGCCCTGTGCCCAGTGGTGCCAGCCCCATGAAGCCACTGAGAGAATATTCTCATGTGCATGGTCACCCCTGGCCACATGCCCACCAATGGGCAGGGCCACACTGCCGTCCAGGTGTAGTTCCTGAAAAGCCACCATAGATTCCTGGGAAGCTTCCCAGAACCTGAGATATCATAATAAAGAGACTTTACACCTTCAGGCTAATGTTCCAGAGAAAGACCTAAAAACTCCCCTCTAGGCTGGGATTTCACATGGCAAGAAGTTGATGGAGGCCTTCAACCCATGGCTGCTCTGACCAGACTCCATGTGAATGGGAAGGCACAGTCCAGCATGGCATGGAGCTAAGAGCACAAGAGCACATCCTCTAGCACTTCTGCCTCCGTGACTCTGGGTGCCTCCAGATGGGCTCAGGGCCCAGGAAGAGAAGGGGTGAGACCCCAGGTGATGTGTGAGGTGTGCACACGGGGACATGGGAAAAACTTGTGTGCAGGACCACCAACTGGGCAGGTGTTCAGGGGTCCTGGTGCTACAGTGAGGCCAGGACCCAGACAGTGGCCTGGGCCCTAGGATGCCCTCTCCCCCATACCCGTTGCCAGGCACCCTTGGGCTCAGCGAGCAGCTCAGGCTGGGTGCACAGTTGGCAGCAGGGGCATCCCATAGCCCCTGTAGTACCCACAATTTGAGTGGTAGGGTAGGGGCAAAGCCAGGACTGGCACCTGGGCAAGGCTGGTCTGGCTTGGAACCACGCGACTCCCTTGGGAACATGTAGAGGCACAGGCTGCAAAGGCCCCGGCTGTGCCTCCTGACCACTCCTGCTTTCTATGACCTTTCTGCTCAGAGAGCCATGTTTCACTGCTGTGTGTTGTGACCACTGGGCCTGCCCTGCCCAGACTCCTTCCATGTGGCTTTTATTTCTGGGAATCATCAGATAAAAATAGATGTGGATGTGAAGGTTCACCATGAAGAGTCGATGCTGGCCCTGGCTGGCCAGAGTGTGGACATGATAGGAGAAGCCCAGCACCTGACCCCAGGCCTGCTCTGCCCTCTCCGCTATCACCCTCATCTCCTGTCACTCTCATCCCCTGACCATCACCCTCATCTCCTAAGCCAATACCCTTTTGTTCTTTCTGCCCATGGTCACTGAGCTGGGGCATCAGCTTCTTCTCAATGGTGTTGCTCAGGCCTGGCTGGGAGGCTTGGCTTGGAGAACTGCATCCCAGCCCCTGCCAAGCTTGGGTCACCATAGGGCCCCAGGAGGTGACATCAGTTGGGTCCTGGGCCTGCTGCCTGAAGTGTCAGTCTCACTCAGTCATCACAGTCTTCATCTGCCGAACATTAGGAAGGAACACCCCTGCACCAGCAGACACATAACTTGAGAGGACTAGTGCTTGTGTAGACCTTCTTTGGCCAATAGTGGGTTGGGTGGGTTCTGGGGGGGCAGTGTGGGTTCCTCAGAAAGCAGGGCACCTGCATGGCACTACCCAGCTCAATCCATTAGGACCCTCCAAGGGATGCCACCACCTCCATGGCAGATACAAGGCCTTCACCACCATCAGGAGGGCCTTCTTCATCAGCATTGCCATCATCAGGAGGGCCTTCTCCTTGGGCCACCCTGCTTCAAGACCCACCCCGAGTCTCCAGCTCTGATGCACTTGGGACAACATGGAGGCTCCCTTGGGCCTCCTAGGTATCAGCCCCCATGTGCAGAGGGGAGGCCAGGAAGCCAGTCCAAGACAGATTCCAACCCTAGGGTCATTGAGGTCCACGATACAGCAGAGAATGGGGTCCATACTTGAGAATTAGGGTGCAGACCCCAGAACCCCAGGCACGGGCTTGATCTTCTTGAGGCGGGGGTCCCTTTCCCTTCATCATCAGAGGCCCCAGTGATCCAGGTCACCGCTTATCTCATAGCAAGAGGCATTTGCTCTCAGAAAGTAGATCCCAGTTTTTTTTTCTTTTCTTTCTTTTTTTTTTTAGACAGAGTCTCACTTTGTTGTTCTGGGTAAAAGTGCTGTGGCATCATCATAGCTCACAGCAACTTCAAAGTCTTGGGCTCAAGGGATCCTCTTGCCTTAGTTTTTCTACTTTTAGTAGAGATGGGGTCTCACTCAGGATGGTCTTTTACTCCTGAGCTCAAGCAATCCACCTGCCTTGGCCTCCCAGAGTGCTGGAATCACAGGTGTGATAGATCCCAGTTTTCCAACATTAAGCTTTGTTCTCTAGAAAATAGTTTCAACACTCTTGACTTTAAATCATGTGTCCAGCATAGCAGTTCTCTGTCCTGCACTCCCTCTGTGGGATACACCCCCTGCTTCATTCATGTAATCCTCGTAGGCAGTCACTGTTACCATTTCATTTTTCGTATGAGGAAACCAAGGCCCAGAGGGGTTAATTAACTTGCCAGGGTCACACAGCTATAGAGGAAGCACTTGGGTGAAACTTTCTGACTAAATGTGAAGTGCTCCATGATAAACCTATTGATGCCACCAATGTTTTTGAGATAGCAGCTCACTCCTGCAGCCATGGGAAGGCTGGGAAGGGCTTCTGGGATAGACTCACCATTCCAGTCCTCTGCCCCTGTGTGTCTGTGCTGCACTGCAAGTTACTGGCCTGTAGCAGAGACCCTCCAGCAGGTTTATCACAGGTCAGTCTCCATCAGCCAGAAAAGAGCCCGAGCCCTGGGCCAACTGGCAGAGCACAGCAGGGCTGGGCTGGGTGAAAGAGAGGCCCACTATTGGCCCTGCTCTCCTCGGGGCCCAGCCCCCACTTGCCTCCACGTCTGTGGCAAACCAGCTGCATCTTTCCAGAACTACTTTCAAGTGCTATAGCTGTCCTGTGGAAGAAAGTCAAGACTGAGTTACTGTTTGTGGGAGTTGTAAACAGGCAGTTCTCCAGCTCTCTGAGCAAGAGCGCAGCCTTGCATGCACGCAAGCCCCATGGAGCTCCAGCAAGTGATCTGGCTCCAAAAGGCCGAGCTGCTGCCCTGATGCCTGCCTGGGGCCTGCTCGCGTGACTAGGCTCTGTGGTGTTGCTCTGTAACCATGGCAACAGCTCTCAGGGGACCGAAACACTCCCAACTTCCCTTTATTCCAAGGAGGAGCAGTGAGAGGTACTCTTTTTTTTTTTTCCTCTGCCATGACCTTGACAAAAATAATCTTTGAAGTACTTGCTGACTATTTTTTTTGGTATGGAACTGGAAGAGATCAGGATATTTAAAGAGTTTGCCAAAGGAAATCCCAACTTTCTTAAAACATTTGCCTCATTCCCTTACAGAGGGGCTGCAGGGACAGTGCCTGGTGGGCAGAGTTCTGGTCCTGCTGGCCCTCACCTGCATTGCCCCTGTTGTTCTTGCTGAAGTGGTAGGTACAACATTTCATGGCTTTCAGTAATTAAGATGTGATTTTTTTTTTCCCTCAAAGAAATGTCGCCTTAAACTTAGAGCCACATTCTTTTTTCTACTAAAAAAAGTGATCTTATTTTCCATGTACCATGTTTTTAAAAAAAAACAAAGTTTTTGTAAGATTAAAAAGAGAAGGAGAAAAAACAAACATTCAAGATGCATATTTGAAAGATGGTTCCACATGTGTAAAAGTACTTGGCATGACACTTCTGGACCAGAAAGTCTGTCTGATATTGAATCCATATGACTCGGCAAATAGTATTTTATGGTCTTTTAAAAAAAAATTTTTTTTTTTTTGCCTTGTGAGTTAAATTTAAGGTTGTTTTTGGTTGTGACTAATCTCATAAAATCTTTTTTAAGAAGACATTTTATATACTCAAGCCTTGAAAATTTCTTTGGTCTTTGAACTATTATTAGTAGGACATTTTCAGTATGCAGCAGCTGCTGAATTGGGAAAAGATGCTGCGGGCCTGACCCACTCACAGCAGTGCTTAGGTGCTAAGGGCCAGCAGCAGCCTGAACACAGCCACATACTTTCAGCTTTACCCAGGCAAGATGCAAAGCCACACACCCTTGTCACTGCCTGGATGGGCATGGCAGGCGACTGCACCCAGTGCACATTCCCCCTTAGCTTTACCCATGCCACACAGGGACCTGAGCACTGTGAGTTCTCACTTAAGAACCTAAGTTCTCATGTCAGAACAAGCCATCTCACAAAGTGACTGTCAGCAGAATTGATTCCGGTTTTCTTTTCTTTTCTTTTTCTTTGAGACAGAGTCTCACTATGTTACCCTCAGCAAAGTGTTATGACATCATAGCTCACAGCAACCTCAAACTCTTAAGCTTAAGCAATTCTCTTGCCTCAGCCTCCCAAGTAGCTGGGACTACAGGTGCCTGCCACAGCACTCAGCTATTTTTTTTTTTTTCTGGTTGTTGTAGTTGTTATTATTGATGTTTGGTAGGCTCAGGCTGGGTTTGAACCTGCCAGCCCCCGGTTTATGTGGCTGGCACCCTAGCCACTGAGCTACAGATGCTGAGCCTGATGTCTAGTTTTCTGATGATCTTGGTGCATCCTGGCATCATCCCACCCTACTGCTGCCTAAATCCCAGGGGAGGGAGGACTCCCTGAAGTGGGGTGCTGCCCAGCTCCCTGCAGGGCCGGCCACCCTGGGCCAGCCTCTGGGTGCGTCCCACATAGCTTCCACTCCTGACTTGTCCATCGAGCCCTGTGGGTGATGTCCTGGGCTTTCTCAGTGGCTCTGACTGTATCCTATCACCACGTGGGAGGGGCAGTACCAGCCTTTTTTCCTTCTACTGGCACCTGCCCAGGGCCTTGCCTGCCGTTGCTCTGCCCTCACTATACCGAGCATGGGCAGGCAGGGAAGCAAGTGTCCTTCCAGGCTCGCCAGCATGCCTCCCCAGGACCAAGTGCCTGGACCTCTAAGGTAAAGCACTCCAAGCCTGTGTATGAGGTTGTGGTGAGGCCCAGAGGAGCTGAGGCCTCCTTTCTCCTCAGGAGTACCCACAGAGTATACACTAAATTTTATCACAAGCTTCAGATCTTCCTTTATCCAATGTGGGATTGCAGAGAATAGCAAACCATTTAGAATGAATCTTTATCCTTACAGTAGATGCTTTCTTTCTTAAAAATTCACATCTTGGCGGTGCCTGTGGCTCAAAGGAGTAGGGTGCCAGCCCCATATGCCGGAGGTGGCAGGTTTGAACCCAGCCCTGGCCAAAAACTACAAAAAAAAATTTACATCTTATTTACCAAGCAAAGACAAAGGAGCAACCCAAGTGTCTATTGACAAAGGAATGGGCAAGCAAAATGTGGTATATATACACAATGAAATATTATTAAGTCTTAAAAAGGAAGGAACAAAAAAAGAAAAATAGATAAGATTATACCAAACTAAAAAATTTATTCACAGCAGAGCAAACAATCAACAGAATGAATAGACAATCTATGGGAGGAAATATTTTCAAATCATATATCTGATTAGGGGTTATATCCAAAATAGATAAGGAAGTCAGACAACTTAGTGGCAAGAAAACAACCTGATTAACAAATACGCAACGGATCGAAAGAGACAATTCTCCAAAGAAGACATGCCAACAACCAGCAGTGCAGGGACAAAGTGCTCAGCCTCACTGAGCATCAGGCAAATGCAAATGAGAACCACAGTGAGCTATCACCTTGCACCTGTTAGAGGGCTGTTATCAAAAAGGTGAAAGGGAACAGGTGCTGGTGAGAATGTGGTGAGAATATCTATTAGGTCAGCCATTATGGAAAACTGTAAGAGAGGTTCCTGTAAAAAATAAAAATAAGTTTGAGTTCTCTGTGGATTCTGGTTATTAGACCTTTGTTGGAAATATAACCTGCAAAAATCCTCTCCCATTCTGAGGGCTGTCTATTTGCTTTACTTACTGTGTTCTTGGCAGTGCAGAAGTTTTTTAGTTTGATCAGATCCCAGTAATGTATTTTTGATGTTGCTGCAATTGCTTGGGGATCCTCCTCATAAAGTTTTCTCCCAGACCAATTTTTTCAAGTGTTTCCCCTGAACTCTCTCCAAGAATTTTTATAGTTTTATGTCTTAAGTTTAAGTCCTTTAACCAGTAAGAGTCAATTATTGTTAGAGGAGAAAGGTGTGGGTCCAGTTTCAGTCTTCTACAAGTCGTCAGCCAAATCACCCAGCACCATTTGTTCAATAGGGAATTTTTCCCCAAATTTATATTTTTGATAGGCTTATCAAAGATCAAATGATGATAAGTGTCTGGGTTCACCTCTTGGTTTTCAATTCTGTTCCATACATCTACCTCTCTATTTTTGTGCCAGTACCATGCTGTTTTGATCAGTATAGATTTATAGTATAGTTTAAAGTCTGGTAGCATGATACCTTCTGATTTGTTTTTATTTCTGAGTAATGTCTTAGCTATTCGAGGTTTTTTTCTGTTTCTATATACAACAAAGTACTAATTTTTCCAGATCTTTAAAGTATGACAGAGGTACTTTAATAGAGATTGCATTAAATCTGTAATTGCTTTGGGAAGTATAGAGAATGTTGATTCTTCCCAGACTTAATAAAAGAAAAAAAGAAAAAGAAAACTACCATATGATACAGCACTCCCACTGTGAGGTAAATGCCCAAAGGAATTGAAATCAGAATCTCAAAGAGACACCTATACTCCATGTCCACTGCAGCACTATCCACAGTGGCTGAGAGAGGGCATCTGCCTTCGTATCCCTCAATGTGAAGAGATAGTGCACACACAATGGGGTGCAATTAAACCATAAAAAGTGAAACCCTATCTTTCGTGACATGGTGGATGAACTGGAGGATGTTATGCCAAGTGAAATAAGTCAGGCACAGAAAGAAAAATACCACGTTTTCTCACTTAATGTGGAATCTAGAAGAGTAGAAGTCGTGGAAGCAGAGAGTACAATGGTGGTTCCCTGGGGGTGGGGCAGGGGATGAAAGTGAAAAGAAGGAGACACACACTGACACAGGCCACAGCAGGACACAGCCTTCAGGGACCATGACCAGAAAAGGCACCAGGAACAAAAGGACAGATACTATTGGTTCCACTCATACCAGGTCCCCAAAGTAGGCAAATTCATAGACAGAAAGTAGGTGTTAAGAAGGGCAGTGTTTAATGGGACAGTTTCAGTTTGGGACAATGCAAGGTCCAAGTGGATGGTGGTGGTGACTGTATGGCACTGTAAATGCACTTAATGCCACTAGACCACACACTTAAAAATGGTTAAAATGGTGGATTTCATGTTATGTATATTTTATCACAACTTTAAAAGCTTTTAAAATTGTTTTTTAAAAACTGTCATTAAAGGACTGTTCTGTCTTGGTTGAATCAGTACAATAAGGGACACAGAAATCAACCTGGTCATGGCACTGAAACTAAAGTCCCTGAGAATCCATGGAAAATGTCACAGAGCTGGAGGCTGGGTGGGAGAGGCCTCCATCGGTAGGGGGAACATCTTGGAGGCAGCTCAGGAAATGTGAGAGTGTGGCCAGTCTGCCCAAAGGGCTTGGGCCATCTCTGTAGCACCTCAGCAGTGTGTCCAGTCTGTTAGAAGGACTCCCAAGCAGGGCGTCACACCCTGGGTACGGATTGTCCTGAGCTCTGAAATTGGTCCCCACTGGTGGGAGAGTAGTTTCCTTTTTGTGGATCATCATCAGAGGCAAGTTTGATCCTTTGTTCAGTGATATAAACAAAAAATCTCCAGGCCAGGCAAGGTGGCTCACGCCTATAGTCCCAGCACTCTATGAGGCCAAGGTGGATGGAACACTGAGCCCAGGAGTTTGAGATCAGCCTAAACAATAGCTAGACCTCTTCTCTAAAAACAGCCAAGTGTTGTGGAGGGTGGATGTAGTCCCAGCTACTTGGGAGGCTGAGACAGGAGGATCCTGTGAGCACAAAAGTTTGAGGTTGCTAGGAGTTATGATGCCATGGGACTTTACCCCAGGTGACAAAGTGAGAGTCTATCTCAACAAAAAAAAAATCCCAAATGTTCCATAATTTTCCTCCCAAGAAATACTGTGGTTCAAGAACAGAGCATATTTACAGATTGTGAATAGCCTTGGGGATAACTTCGAAGAATGCCTGGGCTCCCAGGCAGCTGAGGAAGGAGGAGTAGAGCTGGTGAATTTGGGTGAGCAAGACTGGGCACCGCTCTTCCTGGTGGATGTGGATGTTCTCTGGGATAAATTTCACACTCTTTAAGAACCTGCTGAAGTTCATGGGTAGATGGCAGATGATGGCTTTGCAGCGAGATGTGGTCATTTTTTGATGCAAACCAGATAAAGAATCAGCCTGTATTGTCACCTGCAAAACCAGCTGAATGTTACCTGCTATTTCTTCATGACAGCAGCACAGATGCCCCCAGATCCTTCCTCAGAGCCAGAGCTGCCTTCTGAGCCTGGGGCTTCCTGCACATACCCCAGCACAGACTTTGAATCCCACTGTGAAGTCATCACCCTGGGGTTGTTGCCCGTGTGTCAAAAGTTATCCAGAACTTTAATGTAAGGCAGGACTTGGGGCACACTCTTCCCAGGCTGTGTGGGAACAGGACTACTTGAGGACCACTCTGAGGAGTTGTAGGTTTGATGAGCCTAGCCCCCACCCCCACTGTCACTGTGTGAGGTCAGAAGCCGTCGCCCTTTGTGTGCCGGTCTCTCTCCTGGATTAGGCATGGCAGAAGGCATCTTTGGGAAGAATACATGATCTCTGTCTGGGCAGGATGCTGGTTAGCTCTTCCCATACCCTGATACCTGACTATAATATAAACAAACACAGGTGTTCAAAAATGAAAATGGTGTTCTACATTCAACCAAAGAAGGCAGAAAATCTACAATAATCCCAAACAAAAAATATCAGTTGGGTCCCAGCTACATCATGAAAGCATGAGCCACCATAGTCACATAGTCCCAGAATAAGGTGACATCCAGCATCAGGGAGTGTCCCTCTTGTGAACTGGCCAACTTAGTACAGTGAGGGAGGAAACATCCTCTTGTGGAAGATCATCCAGTTCAGAATAAACAAACAAGAAGCAAGAACAAAATCTCTTAATACAGCACCAGTTATTGAAAAGTCCATCTTGTCCCAGTGATTTGAGATGATAGCTTTTCAGGCTTCAATTCCATTTGGGTCTATTTCTGGGATTCCTCTGGCTTTTTTTTTTTTTTGGTATTTTTGTAGCTATCATTGCATGTTTATTTTCCATATTTAATGTAAACTTGCTAGCTCTTTAAAAAGTTTGATGCTATTTATTAGTGTGGCAATGTGTTGATAAACTCACTCAGGAATAATGGGCATCTTTATGTTGACACATCTTGTCCAAGATTAAGGGATGTCTTTCCATTTGTTAAAATATAGTTTTGTGTCTTCTGAGATGTTTCAAAAGTTTTTTTGTATAGGTTTTACATAATTCTTATTAAGTTTAGTTATGAGTATTTTAATTTTAGTAAATAGGGTTTTGTCTAGCAATATGTACTCTAATTTGGTAATTTTCAAGTATATAAAGGTCATTTGTGGCTAGGTGTGGTGGCTCATGCCTGTAATTTGAGTTACAGATTTGGAAGAGTTAAGTGTCGATGTTATACTGCTTAAAAAGAATAAGAAATTGTCCTTCATTTTCTATGCTCTGGAAAAGTTTATGCAGCTTCAGTGTCATCTGATCTTTGTGAAGAGTGACGATTTGGGAGAATTCCATGTGAAAAACATCTGAGTCTAGTGCATTTTTCTGAACTAGTTCCCCAATTGATAGCTTTCTTTCTTCATTCTATAGAAATTGATCTCTTAGGCTTTCTATCTCTTATGGGGTTAATTTTGAAACATTTTTCTAGTAAAATATATTTATTCAGGATTTCAACTTTATTTGTACAGAGGTCTTTCTCCCACTTTTAGTACGTCACTTCTCCTTTATTACTGTAGATGAGTTTGACTTTTCCTAGATTTTATACAAATAGACTCTTCAGAGTATATACATTTAATGTCTGCTTTCTTCTGCCTAATAAACTGTTTTTGAGATTCATCCATGTTTTTGCATGATAGTAGGGTTTTTAAAAAATGCATAATAGTATTTCCATTGTATGATTATTCTGTAATTCGTTTATTCGCTAATTGATAGACATTTTGGTTATTTCTAGCTTTTGATTGTTATTAATAAGGCTACTGTGGACATCTGTGTCTTCGTGTGAATATACTCATTCACTTGGGTAAATAATAAAGAGTGAGCTATAGGTTGGGCTATAGGCTTTATAAGGAACTGCAGGGCAATTTTTCAAAGTGATTGTACCATTTTATATCCCTACCAGTTGTACTCTTGTCCTCACCAGTTGTTAGCATTGCCAGTGTTCTTGACTGTGAACATTCAAGTGTGCATGAAATGGCATTTCAGGCTGGAGTACAGTGGCATCATCACTACAAACTCAAACTTCTGACCTCAAGTGATCCTCCTGCCCTAGCCTCAAGTGTTAGGATTACAGGCATGAGCCACAGTGCATGAGCCACCATGCCTGTCCTTTACTGGTATTTTTAAATGGAGTTCAATTTATCAAGTTCTTTTTTAGTGTTAGTGTTTTTGTATCATCCAAATCTACCTAGCCCAAATCTGTGAAGATACTTCCCTGGGTTTTCTTCTAGAAGTGTTGTGGTTTGGGTTTTATGTTTAGGTCAATTATATATCTTGAATTAATTTTTTGTGTAGAATGAGATAAGAGTCAGGGTTTTGTCCACACAGATAACCAGCTGTCCCAGCTGTGTTGTTTCAGACTTTCCTTTCCCCATTGGACTGACCTGCTGCCCTGATGGGACATCAGTGTGTCCATCCTGACATCACTACCACCTTGTCTTGGTCACCTTCATAGCAAGTCATGAAGTCGTTTGGTATAAGTTCTATAATTTTATTCTTTAGCAAGACTATGTCTTCTGCATTTTGATATAAATTTTAGAATTAACTTGTCAATTTTTTTTTATTGTTCAGGATTCATTGAGGGTACAAAGAATTAGGTTACGCTAATTGCATTTGTTAGGTAAATTCTCTCTTATTGTGTTAGCTCATCAATTTCTACAAAAAAAAAATCCTACTGTAATTAAGATTAGGATTGCATTGTGTCTGTCGATCAAATGGGATGACTGGACTGACTGTGCCAAGTCTTTCAATCCAGGAGCATTGTCTCTTAGTTTGCGTTCAGTCTCAGTGATGTTTCATAGTTTTCTATATTCAGGTCTTGCACATCTTTTATTAGATTTATTCTTAGGTATTTTATGTTTTTTTTTGATCTGGGCCTGGAGTTTTCCTTGTGGGAGAGTTTTCATTAGAAATTCAATTGGGGCCTGGTGTAATGGCTCATGCCTGAATCCCAGCACTTTGGGGGGCTGAATCAGGAGGACTGCTTAAAACCAGGCATTCAAGATGAACCTGAGCAACATAGCAGGACCACATCTCTACAAAAAATACAAAAATTGGCCAGGCGTGGTGGCACATGCCTGTGGTCTTAACTACTTAGGGAGCTGAAGCAGGAGGATTGCTTGAGTCTAGGAGTTTGACACCACTGCACTTCAGCTTGGGGTACACGGTCACACTTGTTTCAAACAAAAGGAAGAAAAGAAAAAGAAAAAAGAAAATGTCCATTTATTAGATATTAGCCTATATATATTTTCTAATTCTTACATCACTTTTGTTAATTTGTGTATTTCAAGGAATCGCCTGTTTTATTTAAATTGTTTAATTTATTAAATGTCATCCTTTTAATATTTGTGGGATCTATAATTATGTATCCTTTAAATCCCTGGTGTAAATAATTTGTTTATTCCTGGTGAGTCTTGCTAGCAGATTATCAGTTTCATTAATATTTTCTAAGAATCAAAATTTGTATTTGTTGATCTCTTTTATTTGTTCTAAACCATTTTCATTGACTTTTCACTTCTTTTTATTTTTTCCTTTTTAGATTTCTTTTTTTTTCTTTCAAAATATTACAGGGTACAAATGTTTTAGATTGTATTTGCTATGCTTGAGTCAGGGTTATAAGTGGACCCATCACCCAGATAATGTTCACTGTATCTGTTAGGTAGATTTTCACCCATCTTCTCCATTTCTTCCCTCTGCTTGATTTATGCTGAATTTTACTTCCTTATGTGCACATGTGTGCTCGACAGTTAGTTCCAGTTTAATAGCAAGTATATGTGGTGGAAGTTTTTTCGTTCTTTATAAACTTCACTTAGGATAATGGCCTCTAGTTCCACCCAACTTGTTGCAAAAGATCTTAATACATCCTTCTTCGTAGCTGAATCAGGGTTAGAGCTAGAGCCACTCACGAATTGATGGGCACTTAGGTTGAATCCACATCTTTGCAATCGTGAATTGTGCTACAATAAATATTCATGTACCAATGTCTTTTTGATAAAATGACTTCTTTTCCTTTGGGTAAAAATCCAGTAGTGGATCTAATAGCAGGGTTTACTTTTAGTTCTTTGAGAAATCTCTAGACTGTTTTCCATTGAGGTTATACTAATTTGCAGTCCCTCCAACAATGTATAACTGTTCCTTTCTCTCTGTATTCATGCCATCATCTCTTGTTTTTAATAAAAGCCATCCCAGCTGGGGTTAGGTGATATCTCATTGTGGTTTTAATTTACATTTCCCTGATGATTAGTGATATTGAGAATTTTCTCATACATTTGTTAGCCATTTGTTTAACTTCTTTTGAAAAGCTTCTATTCATATCTTTAGCCCAGTTTGTAATGAGGTTGCTTGTTTTTTTTCTTACTGATTTGCTTGGGTTCTTTGTAGATTTCTTGCTATTAGCCCTCTCTCAGATGTATAGCTTGCTAATATTTTCTCCCATTCTGTACATTGTCTTATCTGCTCTGTTGATTATTTCCTTAGCTGTCCAGAAACTTTTTTTTTTTTTTGTGGAGACAGAGTCTTACTCTATCGCCCTCAGTAGAGTGCTGTGGAGTCACCGCACACAGCAACCTCCAACTCCTGGGCTTAAGCGATTCTCTTGCCTCAGCCTCCCAAGTAGCTGGGACTACAGGCGCCTGCCACAGCGCCCGGCTAATTTTTGATGCAGTTCGGCCATGGCCAGGTTTGAACCCGCAGCCCTCTGTATATGGGGTCGGTGCCCTACTCGTTGAGCCACAGGCGCCGCCCTGTCCAGAAACCTTTTAATTTAATCAAGTCCCACTTATTTATTTAGTTGTTGCTGTGATTGCTACTGGGGTTGTCTTCATAAATTCTTTCCCTAGGCCAATACCTAGAAGGGTTTTTCTAACATTTTCTTTTTGTTTTTAAACTTTATTCAAATTAATATGAGGGTACAATATTTAGGTTATATTGTTCTCACTTCCAGGGCAAAGTTCCATTTGTAGAAGGGCCCCTCACCCAGGGGACATGTTATACACCCTCACAATGTGCACATTAGGTGAGATCCTACCTCATCCTCTCCCTTCCTCTGCCATACGTCCTCCTCCCTGCCCCCCTCCCGCTTCCCTCTACTCCCAAACTGAACTATATTAGTGTTTTATTATTCTTAGGAACATGTAATTGTTTATATATTGATTTCATATTTGAATGGAGTACATTGGATATTCATCTTTCTATTCTTGGGATACTTTACTAAGAAGAATGTATTTCAACTACATCCAGGTAAATGTAAAAGATGTATAGTCTCCTTCCTTTTAATTGCTGCGTAATATTCCATGGTATACATATGCTATAGTTTGTTGATCCATTCATGAGTTGATGGGCACTTAGGTTGCCTCCACGACTTGGCAATTGTTAATTGAGCCGACATTTTATTCTAGTATTTTTATTGTTTAATGCTTTACATTTAAATCTTCTATTCATCTTGAATTAATTTTTGTGAATGGTGGGAGATATGGATCTTGTTTCATTCTTCTGCATGTGGCTGTCCTATTTTCCCAGCATTATTTATCGAACAAGGCTTCTTTCCTTTAATGTACATTGTTGTCTGTTTTGTCAAAGATCAGTTAGCTGTATGTGGATGGTTTTATATCTGGATTCTTTGTTCTGTTTTCTTGGTTTATGTCTCTATTTTGTGCCAGTACCATGCTTTTTGGTCATTACAGCCTTATAGTGTAGTTTGAAGTCTGGTAATATGATGCCTCCTGATTTGTTCTTTTTGCCTCAGCTTGCTTTAGTTATTTGGGCTTTTTTCTGGTTCCAAATGAAGCATAGAATTATTTTTTCTACATCTTTAAAATATAACATTTTGATGGGGAATGCATTGAATCTGTAAATCACTTTGGATAATATGGACATTTTAACAAAGTTGATTCTACCAATCCATGAGCACGATATATTTTTTCGTTTGTTTGTGTTGCCTGCAGTTTTTTCCTCAGTGTTGCATAGTTCTTTTATAGAGATCTTTTATCTCCTCGTTTAAGTATATTCCTAGGTATTTTATTTTCTTGGTAGCTATTGTCAGTGGTATTGAGTCTTTGACTTGTCTCTCAACTTGACTGTTATTGGTATATAGGAATGCTAGAAATTTCTGTTCGCTGATTTTGTAACCTGAGACTTTGCTAAATTTATCAATTCCAGGAGTTTCTTGGTGAAGTCCTTGGGGGTTTTCTAGATATAAGATCATATTGTCAGGCTCAGGGCCTGTAGTACAGTGGTTACGGCACCAGCCACATACACCGAACTTAGTGGGTTGGAACCCAGCCCAGGCCAGCTAACCAACAACTGCAACAAAAAATAGCTGGGCGTTGTGGTGGCTGCCTGTGGTCCTAGCTGCTTGGGAGGCTAAAGCAAGAGAATCACTTAAGCCCAGGAATTGGAGGTTGCTGTGAGCTTTGATGCCACAGTACTCTACCGAGGGGGACATAGTGAGACTCAGTCTCAAAAAAAAAACCATATTGTCAGGAAAAAGCTGTAAGGTTTTTTGACCTTCTCTTTCCAGATTTGGATACACTTTATTTCTTTCGCTTGTCTGTTTGCTCTGGCTAGGACTTTCAGCACTATGTTGAATGGAAGTGGTGATAGTGGCCACCCTTGTCTTATTAAGTTCTTAGGGAGAACACTTTCAACTTTTCCCCATTCAGTATGATGTTGGCTGTATGTTCATTATATATGGATTTTATAATCTTGCAATATGTTCCTTCTATGACAAATTTGTTGAGAGTTTTTAATCATAAAATGGTGTAGATTTTATTGTATGCTTCTTCTGCATCCATTGAGATGATCATATAGTCTTTGTTTTTGCTTCTGATAACTGTGGTGAATCACACTTACTAATTTACATATAATGAATCATCTTTGAATCCCTGGGATGTAGCTCACTTGGTCATGTAGACTTTTTTTTTTTTTTGGATAGACTGTTGAATTCAGTTTGCTAGTATTTTGTTGAGGATCTTGTATCTATATTTATAAGGGATATTAGTCCGTAGTTTTCGTTATTTTTTGCATCCTTTCCTGGCTTTCTTATCAATGTGATACTGGATTTTTAGAATGAGTTGGGGAGGGTACCCTTCTTCTCAATGTTATGGATGGATTTCTGCAGTATGGGTACCACCTCTTTTTGGTAGTCCTCATAAAATTCTGCTGTGAATCCATCTAGTCTGACTTTTTATTGTTGGGATCTTATACATTTTTTATCCTTGTAACAATCATTTTTAACTCATTGGGATTTGAGGTTGACTTTTCTGCTTATTTGTAATTTGGAATTTATCACACTTTCTATTTTTTCATAGTGATGAAGGCTTGGGTTGGTATAGTTTTACTTGTTCTGATGGTTTTCTATCATTTTTTTGACTGTGTAGGGGATTTGAATTGAGGTAACTGTGATTTCATTGGTTTCTTAGAAGTCTTCAATACCAGTATTTTAAAAGTTTGTAGAAATTCACATTTATAAACCCTAGTAAAAAAAATAAGTACTTAGCATTCATGAGCAGTTTACCAAAGAAGAAGTAAAAGTTAACAGTGAATATATGAAATGCTTTTCAATCTCATTAGTAATGAAAGAAATGAAAACTACAGTGGTAAAATAATTTATCTCTTTTCAAATTAGCAAATTTTTTTTAAAAGAATAAAGAGGGAAAAGTACCTTGCATGATCCAGATTTAAGAGAGATGAGGATTATGACCCTTTGCTAATAGCTGCAGACTTCATGGAAGACACTTGAAAGCCTCTAAATGTCTGTGTTTCAAAGATACACATTGAAGTACTTAGACACTACTGTCTGGGCAGTTCAGCCCCTCACCCTGGCTTTAGTACCAGCTACATAGACTCACAGCCACTCCTGCCACACCAGGTGACATGAGACTGAGCAAAATGCCCCCAGAGCTGTGGCTGGAGGTCTGCTCTGTGCCACCTGCCACTGCCATCTCCTGGTGGTGGTGTTGGGCAATAGGACACTCCTGGACTGCATGATCACATGCCTCTGGTCTCTCAGCATCTTCACTGTGATGTCTGGGAGTTGCCAGACCCGACCCAGGACTGTAGAGTTTGCTTGCCAAATAAAGGAAGACTTGAGTCAGGGCAACACAACCATGTCCCACCCCCAAAATCTCACAATAATTACAGGTGTAACTAAGCTTTAGTAATCATAAAAATATTATGAATAACATACACTAATAAATTTTAAATCAAGATGAAATAGATACATTTCTATTTTTTATTTTTTATTTTTTTTATTGTTGAATCATAGCTGAGTACATTAGTGCAATCAAGGGGTACAATGTGCTGGTTTCATATACAATCTGAAACATTTTCATCAAACTGTTTGACATAGCCATCATGTCATTTTCTTAGTTATTGCATGAAGACATTTGTATTCTGCATTTAGTAAGTTTTGTCTGAACCCATCTAAGATGCACCATAGGTGTGGCCCCACCATTTACCCTCCCTCCATTCATCCTCCCCCTCCTCTCCCCTCCCTCGCCACTTTCCCCATATATTATGCTATAATTGGGTTATAGTCTTCATATGAAGGCTACAAATTAGCTTCATAGTAGGGCTAAGTACATTGGATACTTTTTCTTCCATTCTTGAGATACTTTGCTAAGAAGAATATGTTCCAGCTCCATGTAAACATGAAAGAGGTAAAGTCTCTCCATCTTTATTTAAGGCTGCATAGTATTCCATGGTATACATGTACCACAATTTATTAATCCATTTGTGGGTCGATGGAAGTGGGACGCTCCACTTGGGCGTCTTCCATGACTTAGCAATTATGAATTGGGCTGCAATGAACATTCTGGTACAGATGTTTTTGTTATAATGTGATTTTTGGTCTTCAGGGTATATACCAAGTAAAGGAATTATAGGGTTGAATGGCAGGTCTATTTTTAGATCTCTAAGTATTCTCCAAACATCCTTCCAAAAGGAATGTATTAGTGTGCATTCCCACCAGCAATGTAGAAGTGTTCCCTTTTCTCCACATCCACGCCAACATCTCAGGTTTGGGGATTTTGTTATGTAGGCTAATCTTACTGGAGTTAGGTGATATCTCAAAGTAGTTTTGATTTGCATTTCTCTGATGATTAAGGATGGTGAGCATTTTTTCATGTGTTTGTAGGCCGTGCACCTGTCTTCTTTAGAGAAATTTCTCTTCAAGTCCTTTGCCCACCCTGAGATGGAATCACTTCTTCTTTTCTTGCTAATACGTTTCAGTTCTCTGTGGATTCTGGTTAGTAAACCTTTGTTGGAGGTATAACCTGCAAATATTTTCTCCCATTCTGAGGGCTGTCTTCTTGCTATACTTACTATGTTCTTGGCTGTGCAGAAGCTTTTTAGTTTGATCAGGTCCTAGTAGTGTATTTTTGATACTGCTTCAATTGCCTAGGGAGTCCTCCTCATAAAATATTCACCCAACCAGATCCTTCAAGGTTTTTTCCTTGCACTTTCTTCTAGAATTTTTATAGTTTCATGTCTTAAGTTTAAGTCTTTAATCCAGTGAGAATCTATCTTAGTTAATGGTGAAAGATGTGGGTCCAGTTTCAGTCTTCTACAGGTTGCTAGCCAGTTCACCCAGCACCATTTGTTAAATAGGGAGTCTTTTCCCCAGTGAATGTTTTTAATTGGCTTGTCAAAGATCAAATAATGATAAGTAGCTGGATTCATCTCTTGGTTCTCTATTTGGTTCCAAACATCTACCTCTCTGTTTTTGTGCCAGTACCAAGCTGTTTTGATCACTATCGATTTATAGTAGAGTCTCAGGTCTGGTAGCGTGATCCCTCCTGCTTTGCTTTTATTTCTGAGTAATGTGTTGGCTATTTGAGGTTTTTTCTGATTCCATATAAAACAAAATTCCATATGAATTTTAGATTCAACTAGTCAGCTTCTTCAAAGCAGTCATCTGGGATTCTGATAGGAATTGCATTGCGTCTATAGATTGGTTTGTGAAGTATTGCCATCTTTGCAATATTAAGGCTTCCATTCATGAACATGGGATTTTTTTTAATTTCTTAAGACTTTCTTTCATTTCTTTAACAATGTTTTTTAGTTTTCAGATTTTATGTTTCATTCTTCTTTTGTTAAATTTATTTCTAAGTATTTTATTCTTTTGGAAGCCATTGTCAATGGAATTCTTTTTTTAATTTAATTTTTAATTTGCTTAATGTAAGTGTACAGAAAAACATTGGCCTTTGTACATTGATCTTGCATCCTGCAATCTTACTGAACTTGTTTTTTAGTTCTGATAGTTTTTTATTTAATTCCTTTGGCTTTTCTATATATAAGATTATGCCATCTGTGAATGGAGATAGTTTTACTTCTTCTTTTCCAATATGGTGTCATTTTTCTCTTGCTTAATTGCCCTGGCAATTGCCCAGTACAATGTTGAATAAATGTGGTGCAATGGCACTTGGTCTTGTTACAGATCTTAGGATAGAGGCATCCAGTCTTTCGCCATGAACTATGGTGTCACCTGTGGGTTTTTCATAGATTGCCTTTATTAAGTTAAAGAAGTTCCTTTCTATTCCCAGTCTGTTGATTTTTTTTAAATCATGAAAGAATATTGAATTTTGTCATATGCTTTTTCAATATTAACTGAGATTATCATGAGATTTTTTTTCCTTCATTCTATTAATATAGTATATTACATTGATTGGTTTTCTCGTGTTGAATTATTCATACTTCTGGGATAAATCACAGTTAGTTCCAGTGTATAATTCTTCCTGTGTATTGTGAGAATAAGTTTGTCAGTATTACGTTGACAATTTTTACATTGATATTCATAAAAGATATGGATCTGTAGTCTTCTTGTGATGTCTTTGTCTTATTTTTGTGTCAGGTAATACTAGAATGAGTTGGGACATGTTCCATCCTCTTCTATTTTTTGAAATAGAGTTTGTGAATCCTGATTGCAGGATTTTAGTGTCCCCTAATTAGTTCCAGTATGTCTTTGGTGTGGTCTGGACCATTGAGGATGCCCACCCATTGAGGGTGCCACTTGAGGGCAGTGTCTCACCACTGCAGCTACTGCTAGGTTGCTCTCCAAGAGCAATAACTACCCCCGGCTTGGGCTGCCATTTTGTGGGACTCCTAGTGCTGCAAAGCCGTTCTGAGGCCAACCCTACTCTCTGTGCTTTATCTTGTTTTCATTCATGCGTTTCTGGACCCACACTACAATCTAGGTGGAATATCCAACACAGATCTACCCTGGCCTTCTCTGGCTCCCACGCCCTTCAGCAATAATGTTTGTGCCCTGAGACTCTTGTTTTCCCTCCTAAAAGCAGCCCACTTGTGGGTTTTTCATAGATTGCCTTTATCAAGTTAATTCCTTTCTATTCCCAGTCAGTCGATTTTTTTTTCCCCTCTAGTTTCTCTCCCTTGAACTTATTCTTACAACTTCTGCCCCACAGACTGGCCCTTCCCTCACTCCAGGCATATCAACTGCTACCAGGACATTCAGGGGCGCACTGCTCCACTAGTTTTATAGATTCTAAGTACATGTTATTGGATATCAGAAATGCTTACAATACCCTATTACAGCAATTTTGGGAAATGGACCTTTTCTTCAGGGCAGAAAGAAATCTCCACATTTATTGTGAGTTGGAATGTCACTTTTTTTCCTGTAGCCATATTATTATTGTTACAAGAAGTAGATATGGGTGAAGAGGACTAAAATCCTTGAGCAACTTGTGTTTTATGTGACTGTGCATGTGTGATGTTGACCATGAGTATCTTAGTGCGAGCTTAGAAGACCTTATTGGCAGTACCTGCCTGCTCCACTGTTATCCTTTCTGGAGATTTGAGCATAGCATACCTGGGAGAAGGATGGTAGATCACAGCAGCATTGGCTAAGGATATTAACCAGTTTCCAGAGCCATGGAAGGCAGCTTTGGAACCTGTTCTTATGGAGTTTCTGTGCTAGACTCCAGAAGAAAACTCAACGTTCAGTTTTCAGGTAGGCAATTATCTATGAACTATCTACATTTGGATGAATAATTGTGTCCAGTGCTTGACCAAAAATATCCTAGATTGGGCAGTGCCTATATTATGGGTAGGGCTCCGGCAACATACACCCAGGCTGGTGGTTTCAAACCTGGCTCGGGCCAGCTAAGCAACAATGACAACTGCAACAAAAAAATAGCCAGGCATTGTGGCAGGCACCTGTAATCCCAGCTACTTGGGAGGTTGAGGCAAGAGAATCACTTAAGCCCAAGGGTTGGAGGTTGCTGTGAGCTGTGATGCCATAGCACTCTACTGGGGGCAACACAGTGAGACTCTCTCTCTAAATCAATCAATAAATCAATAAATCCTAAAATTTCTCCTAGTCTTCCCAAATACATCCAAACTTTTCTGTTGAATTTTTCTAGGAGGCAGTTGTTTTTATTCTCACAATGATTCAAACCCAGTTAAAAAATTAATGTTTGTTGAAAACATTAATGAATGAGCCTGTGTGAGGGGAGGGGGCAGAAGGAAGGAAGAATAGACACACTGGGAGGATGTCATTAACTATTTGGATGCTAGGTCTCTAAAAAACAGCCAGGTGTCATGGCAGGTGTCTGTGGTCTCAGCTACTTGGGAGGCTGAGACAGGAGGATCTCTTGAGCCCAAGAGTTTGAGGTTGCTGTGAGCTTTGAGGCCACTGGACTTTACCAAGGATGACAAAGTGAGACTCTGTCTCAAAAAAAAAATGCAGTTTACATTGTACAGGTTGAGAGGCTTTTAAGATGGCTGCCGAGTAACAGCTTCCTTGCAACTGGGCATGGTGAGACTGGGGAGAGAAGACTTCAGGGTCTCTGGCTGGTGAGATCTGCCCAGAAACATCACTTTGGGGACACAGGGAGACAACGTGAGACTTCTGGACCCCCTGAGGAAGGCAAAAGCAGTGGAGATCTGGCAAGTGGTTGCGTGTGTTCGTTCGGTCTAATCCTGCCGGCAGCTGTGGCTGCAGCAGCAGTGAGATTGCAAACTGGAAAGGCCTTACCTGTGAGCTGTATGGGTTTCTTTTGGACTTGGCACTCGGTTGAACTGCCTTGAGAGAACTGGGGCAAGAGTGCGGAGGTCTTTGAGTGTTGTCTGGGGCTCCAGACTGAGCCGCCGAGCCAGAAAGAACTTCCATTGTTTGGTTGTGGGCTGTGTGGAGTCATTGTAGGAGAACTGCCCCGGCAAGCTCCACCCTCAGGGTC
>CAUYON010011771.1:0-21015 GCA_963573935.1 Arctocebus calabarensis | reverse complement strand
TTGTTTGGCAGGCCCGGGCTGGATTCGAACCCGTCAGCTCAGGTGTATGTGGCTGGCGCTTTAGCCTGCTGAGCCACAGGCGCCGAGCCAAGAGGTGATATTTGGATCTGTTGTGGAGAAAGAGCAAAGTTTGACAGGTAGTCAGGCAGGATGAAGGGCAGGCAGGTGTGAAGGTTTGGAGAAGTGTTTGGGTTGGTTGAACTGAATAAGCAGTTCTGGGGAAGTGGAGAGGATGTGTGGGAAGTGCTGGTAGCAGATGAAGGTGGTTAGGTAGGGAGGAGCCCGATTTTGTGATGGGCCTAGTAATATGTGCTGGAGACCATAGATTTTATCCCATAGAAGATGGGGTGTCATTAAAACTGAATGAACCTTTCTGACAGTGATGTGGTAGCAAATTGCTGGTTTAACTATTTTCCACAGGATACAACCAACTAGCTCTGGGCTATCTGCTTTCTTCCAAGAAGATGTAGTTTTCTTCCTGTTGGAGGATTGAGGCCACAGATACAAAAGGTGACCTTCTTGGCTCCTATGCCTCAGTCAGGAGGATGCTTCTAGGCTCCTGTCTTGCTGTGTTGCCAGTATTCTGAGAAATGGCACTGACATTACTTCCCTCGGCCCACGGTGCATAACTTAATAGTGTACACTGTCAGGAATAGTTCTCTTTGTCAGGAAGCTTTTTATTGATGTTCAACCTTCATTTTCCCTTTCTTAATATTATTCCATTATGCCAATACTCTATTGTGCCATGCTAAGTAATTCCCTTTCCTCCTTGGCATTTACATCTTCCAAGTATTTATAGACTTATCAAATGCCCCATTTAGTTGTCACTTAGGCAAGCTATACATATTTAGCTTCTTTAATCTGGCCCCATAAGCCAGCCCTTCCATTCTCCTAAATCACTTGAGTTACTTTCCTCCAGATTTCTGTCAATTTGTTTCCAGCCTCTCTGTAATGCAGGGGGCTCAGGAAAAAGATGATGCTGTGCATGGAGGGCTTATTCCCTTTGTGGGGTAAGAGTACATAATGGCCTAGGGTGGAACTTCTGCCTTTAAAGTGCAGTCTTCAAAACAAAGTAGGCCTCTGGAGGGACTATGAATCCCTTGTGTTAGCCACAAGGTTTTTTCACCTGTGTTCATTTCTAGCTCTTCTTACACACGAGGTATACACATGCAGCACATACTTATTGAGTACCTCCTATGTAC
This sequence comes from Arctocebus calabarensis, assembly GCA_963573935.1. NCBI lineage: Eukaryota > Metazoa > Chordata > Mammalia > Primates > Lorisidae > Arctocebus > Arctocebus calabarensis. The sequence continues at coordinate 19,813 of CAUYON010011771.1, read as the reverse complement.
CTGGTACTGTGCTAGAGACTATTCTTTCCTTCTTGTCCCCTCCATCTTCATTTTTCACACTTATTCACTACTCAAAGTATTTCTGACCTACTATGTATCAAGCACTGTTGATACAGAATTGAATAAAAAGTGGTCTCTGTCACCTTGTCAAATTCATGTAGCTTAAGTATTTATTAATCTCTTATTGTCTACTCGTCAAGTGGTTTCCTGCAAATCTTAAGGGTTTCAGAGACTCTCTAAATGCATTTATCTCTAATTGATGATTTCTGTTTCATGACCTGAGTAGAACTAGCTTGTTCCATCTAAAAGAAGATGTCACATTAAGTATGGGCCTTAACACAGAGCTCTTCCTATCTTGCTGGTGGCTTGCCTTGAGCTTAAGAGACTTTTCTTCAGGCTTTGCACTTTTTTCTTTTTTAAATTTCAGATGATTATCAAAGTATAAATGATTAGGTTATAATATTGTGTTTGGTAGGTCCCAGTTGTAGTTGTGCCCCTCAACCAGGAGGTGTGGTACATACCCTTAAATTTTCCCCTTAGGTGGGAGCATGTCAATCCTCCCCACAACTTGATTTAAATGGAGCTTTTCTCTTATGTGGGCCTGTATTATTTCATCTACTGGTTTCATACTACTACTGAGTATATAGGATATTTGCTTTTTCATTTTTATGATACTTTAAGAGAATGTTATCCAACTTTATCCAGGTCAATACAAAAGATGTAAAGTTTCCATCCATTTATGGCTGAATAGTATTTCACGGTATACACAAGCTATAGTTTATTAATCCATGCAAGGGTTGATGTGCACTTGGGTTGATTCCGTATCTTGGTGTTTGTGAACTGAGCTGCAATAAACAATCTAGTGCAAATATTCTTATGATAAAGTGGTTTTCTGGGTAAACTGCATGTTCCTTCTGGGTAGATTGCATGTTCTATCACCGTCCTTCTTTGTATGTGAACGTTTTCGTCTTCCACAGTACCAGTGTTCCAGGTAATGGAGTAGGCTGAGGGAGCAATAGGATGGTAGAGAACCTTAGATAGTGAGTCTTAACTAAAGTCTTGGAGAGATGGGGCATAAAACTACAAGAGGGAGTTGTTCTGATCCTGGTAAGCTATAGAGCAGTGGTTCTCAACCTTCCTAATGCCGGGACCCTTTAATATAGTTCCTCATGTTGTGGTGATCCCCAACCATAAAATTATTTTCGTGCTACTTCATAACTTTAATTTTTGCTACTGTTATAAATATCTGATATTTATCTGTTGCTAATTTTGCTACTGTTATAAATATCTGATATTAGGTGACCCCTGTGAAAGGGCTGTTTGACCTCCAAAGGGATTGTGACCCACAGGTTGAGAACTGCTGCTATAGAGTTTTGATTCAAGTAAACTACCAAGTTCCCTTGGTTGAGGTGAATATTGTCTTCAAAGAGATGAAGAACTATTCTATGAACACATAGGAAGTAGCATAACTGGTATTCAAAACCAGGTATGTGGTCTACAAACCTTGCTTGCTCTGATTGTTATAGAATAGGAAGTCTTCCACAAGAATAGAAAATTTGCAATTTGGGCCAAGTACTGTGGCTCATACAAATAATCCCAGTACTTTGGGAGGCTGAGGTAGGAGGATTGCTTGAGTATGAGACCAGCCTGAGAGTGAGACTCTGCCTATACAAAAAATAGAAAAAAATTAGCCAGGCACAGTAGTGCATGCCTGTAGTTCTAGCTACTTGGGAAGCTGAGTCAGGAGGACAGTTTGAGTCTAGGAGTTTCATTTTGCTGTGAGCTATGATGATGCCACTACATTTTAGGCAGGCAAGAGAGTGAGACTATATCTTAAAACCCCAAATTGCAATTTGACAACTTTGAAAGGAGGATGGAAGTTCAGTAGTATGAAAGCATGCCCTCCCTTCTCCTAAGAATGACAAGGGACACAGAATTAATAAGTGTTCTTTTGGGTTGCAAAGCATAAATTAAAGGCATAAAGGCAGCATTAATTCATGAAATATCAGAGAATGAGGGAAACTTTTACTTTTTTCTTCAAACAGTGATCAGATTATAAACAAACAAGTAGCTTTCATCAACATACAGCTCTATCAATGGATGCTGCTAGTTAAACTGTCAAAGGTAAGAGAGAAATGAGTATCAGGGTTGAATTCATATTTCCAGCATACTATACTTTGAGAATCACATAATTAGCTCTGCAAGTAAGTGAAAAAAACAGTAATAATTGTAAAATGCCATCATAAAGCCAGCCTTCACTTTACACTGTGCCATTCTTTCAAGAAACTGAAAGAGCTTGTCATACTATTCACCATGCCACTCAGAAAAATAAAGGCAGGAGAACACTTATCATCTACCCTGCTGTCTCCCACAGACAAGGATTAAGAGGTAATAAGAAGGCTCGGCGCCTGTGGCTCAACGGGCTAAGGCGCCAGCCACGTATACCTGAGCTGGCGGGTTCGAATCCAGCCCCCGGGCCCGCCAAACAACAATGACGGCTGCAACCAAAAAAATGGCCGGGCGTTGTGGCGGGCGCCTGTAGTCCCAGCTACCTGGGAGGCGGAGGCAAGAGACTCACTTGAGCCCAGGAATTGGAGGTTGCTGTGAGCTGTGATGCCACAGCACTCTGTCCAGGATGACAGCCTGAGGCTCTGTCTCAAAAAACAAAAACAAAAACAAAAAACAAAAAAACTCCTGAGACCTTATTCTCCTCCTCCCTTTCTTTTCTCACAGAGGTAAGACTTTCCTAACCTGTAGAACAATCAAATGGTTTGGCCTTGCTATTTCTCTTGCAGATATTTTTCCATAGCTTGCTAGGTTGTGCATCTTCCTCTAATGAAAAATAATCACTGTAACTGCTAGTTATATAGTAATTCATATAATGAAAGTGCTCCATGAAGAAGATATAAGAGAATACCCCCTGCTTCCCTTGCTACTTTGTCCTGAAGACCTTTAATAATAGGGTGTCCTCAAGCAAGACTAAATCTAGAAGGGGTAAAATTTAAAATTCTAATTTCCAAGGGCTTCTCTTGCACGCACTTCCTGTAATGTCTAAAACACTGGAAAGCCAAAGACTATGTGTGCAAGTTTCCATAGGAGCACTCCTACCGTTCCAGACATACAAGTAGGTTCACACCAGAGCACTGACCTCATTTCTTGCCTCTTTCCCCAGCTGCTGACTTACCTTCCTTTCAGAAAAATATCAGCTCTTTCAGTAGGTAGAGGCTCCATTCTGTGACTTATGCTTTGTAACCATTAATAGAGATGTGGTTTTTCCATGAGAAACCTTTATGCCTATCAGTCTTTTACGTTTTAGGCTTAAAGAGAAGCCACTCCCATCCAGTAAAAGGGATTGGAAAATGGTGATCTCTTTCCAAGTTACTTTCATTAGTGAGGTCTTTGGCCTAGTTAGGTATATTTCCCCCAAAAGTATATGTATGTGTTTATGAGTAAAATATAGTTAATAGAACATTGAAGGAGTCTTATTGAAAACAGCTCCAAACTCAGTAATGTCCAAGTATCTGTTAACACAAGAAAAGAAAAAAAAGCAAAAACCGAACATGTTGATGAACTATATCCAATGGTATCTCTTCAGCAGTAAAAAGAACACGTTTATGAGACAAACAAAATACTCAAATTTGTTTCTCAAAAACATGTTGGAGGCAAAAGAAGCCAGATACATTGAGTGTTACTATTTGTATAAAATTCTAGACTAAGCCAGGCTATAATTCTTAGAAATCAGCATACTGGTTGTATACAGTAGGAGATAATGACAGACTAAAAAAAAAGAAGGAAATATCTGGGGATAGAACAATATCTTAATGTGGGTAAGAGCTAGTGAAATATATGCATATGTTGAAATTCTGAAAGTTGTACCATCAATATTTGTGCATTTTACTGGTTCTAAGTTATACTTCTATACTTGCTATTTTAATATTTTAGGTAATAATTTCCAAATTCAACAAAGTTTATTGCTATTACCAGGACCTTGGCCTTCCTCTTTTAGAAAAAAAAAAAAATTGATGTCATTTTCACCATTAGAGTTACTCTGTACTTTACTATTCCTCTTAAAGGGTTATGAACTTGAACCAGTTCTAACAAATGGGACTGTGATTTGGCAGGGCAATTAATTTTAGTTTTTTATGTTATTCCTGTCAAATATCTTTTCTACAAACCTCAAAATAAACAAAATTACAGCTAGCTTTTTGGTATAGCTAACAATTACCAGAAATAGTTCAAAATATACGGGGTTATAGTTGTCAACACTCCCTCTACTCCTTATTTATTTGTTGATTTGTTTACTTGTATGCATCACTGTTATATCAAGTAAGTGTTGGGTATTTGCTCTCAGGGGGAAGTCTTTCTCCGTCTACACATATTAATAATTATTTGAAATGACAACTATAGAAATGTGCTAGGGAAATATTTCTGGTTTTAAATCTTGGGAATCATTTTATTATGTGAATCTTTTTGTGACAATAGAAAAAACTTAAACTATATATTTAAACATTTTATCAAAATTATTTTTAATACTTTTTCATAGAGGCATAGTAATATATATTCTGCTTTCCAATAAAATGTCAATGTGACTGATTGTTTTTAATATAAACACAGAAAATTCCAAAATATTACATTCAATTACTGTGAATAAATATTTTTTAAAGTGTTGTGTGTTATTTACTCACTGATGTGTTATTTACTCATTATTCCTTCTTTCACTCCCTTTGCATTTTTGATCTTTGTCAGCCTTAATCAGTTCTAGCCAAAAAATTATCAGAAAAAAAGTTTGTTGGTATTTTGATTATCTGAACATTGCTTGACATGATTTGACGTTAATGGGCATATTCAAAGATGAGATTTATTTATTTTTATTATTTTTTATTGTTAAATCACAGCTACGTACATTAGTACAATCAAGGGGTACAATGTGCTGGTTTCATATACAATCTGAAATGTTTTCATCAAACTGTTTAACATAGCCTTCAAGGCATTTTCTTTTTCTGTTTTTTTTCCAGTGGTAAGAAAGAATTTATTTACAGAAAAGAATACAGAAAACACTAAAGGTCCTGGTAGAGAGAGAAAAAACTCAAGTGGGAAGAGAAAAGCTCTCTCCGTTTCTCTCCTGATCTTTCCCCATCTCCCCCTTTAGGCTTTTAGTCTCCGGGTATATACAGGTGTTTGGGTTCCTTGGCCAGGAAATGAATGAACACAGTCTCTTCCATCGGGGCAAAGTGAATGAATGTATCAATGAATGGACACAATCCATTCATGGAATTGAGGCCTAGGAAATTCACATGAAATTGACCTAGGCATAGGAAATGGGGGTTCCACATTTAGTCCTAAGTGTAAAGTGAAGGAGAAACCAAGGCACAGGTGTCTCCTTGGCAGTTGTCTGACCCTTTTGCCTATTGGAGCCTCTGGTGGGGGTTGGAGGTCCCCCTCCTTGCCTGTCATCCAGCCCGCTGGTTCTTCAGCTGGCTGCCACAGCACAGACACCACCAAGGTGGAGGCGGCAGGTCTGTGAGCTCCACTGAGCTGGCTAGGATGCTAAATGTCCTGTGTCAATTCTCCCTCTCTGAGTAGAAACTCTAACTGCTGTTAGGGAAAAAAGGCGAAGACTCGATCTAACTGCTTCCTGCTGAATCAGGCAATGATAGAAGGGGGAAGTTAGGGTTTCTCTGGAGGGAGAGTGATATAGGGGTTCATGGACTGGAACCATCTTTATTGCATGTGGCTTGATGACATTTAAGTGTAGGTGGTCTGTGGTTGGCTGTCTTCATTATCTGCCTCCGTAGAAGATGGAGGGTTCCAAGATTTTACTCGTGAAGGATGTATACAGGAATCCACTCCTATAACTTTAACAGCTGAAGAAGATGACAAGATAACAGGAAAGGGGACTTCCCAAGTTGGGGTTAGGAAAGGTGAATTGGAGGGGAGAGTTTTGATCATGACCAGATCTCCAGGAGGGAAAAGTTCCTGTTTTAGTTAGTATGTCTGTCCCCAAAAGGGGAGCAGGACTTTCAGGCATGATTAGGGAGGCTTGAGAGAACAGGACTTTCAGGCATGATTAGGGAGGCATGGGAGAACAGCAAGTCATCCCAATTGCAGCTTAAAGACTGGGAGAAAAATTTGGTAACCAGCTTTCCAGACACACCCTGTATAGTTATGGATTTGGGAGATAAAAGACCAGGGTTAGAGAGAAGTACAGAAAAGTTTGCTCCAGTGTCCAAAAGAAATTTTATCTCCTGGAATTCTACTATAAGGCAGACCAGGGGCTCTTGATGGGTGATGACACAAGCTGGAGCCATGAGAATTTGCCCCAGGCACCCTCAGTCCAGTTTGGGCTCCAATTGGTTCACTATCCCAGGAGGCCTTCGCCTCTGGGGACAGGCCACCCTCCAGTTGTCACCCTTGCATTCTGGACAGAGGCCAGGTGGCTTGCCCAGCCAGTGGTGCTGCTGGGGGCAGTCTTTTCTGAAGTGGCCAGTCTGACCACATTGGAAGCACTTGTTTTTAGCTCCTCTGGTTTCCCTCTGCCCCTGAAAGTTGCTGGTTTGTTGGAGTGCCATTACTAGAGCTGTCATTCTTTTCTGATCCTTTCTCTCTTTTTCCTCCTTAGTTCATTTATATTTAATGTAATATTTGATATTAGTGGATTTGTATCTGTAACTTTTTAATTTGTTTTCTATTGTCTCTTTTTTTCTCTTTTCCTTTTTTACTGAATTTCTGTGAGACTTTTTTTTAGAATACCTTTATAATTCTTCTGTTAATTTCTTTTGCTGTATTACATTAGTTTCATAGTAGTTGCTCTAGGGATTACAAGATGAATTTTTTTTTTTTTTTGAAACAGAACCTCAAACTGTCACCCTGGATAGAGTGCTGTGGCATCACAGCTTGCAGCAACCTACAATTCCTGGGCTCAAGCAAGTTTCCTGCCTCTGCCTCCCAAGTAGGTGGGACTACAGGCGCCCACCACAACGAGTGTAGAATTTTTTTTTTTTTTTTTTGAGACAGAGTTACAAGCTGTTGCCCTGGGTAGAGTGCTGTGGTATCGTAGGTCACAGCAACCTCCAACTCTTGAGTGTAAATGATCCTTTTGTCTCAGTTTTTCTATTTTTAGTGGAGACAGGGGTCTTGTTTTTTGCTCAGACTGATCTTGAACTTGAGAATTCAAGCAGTCCACCCACCTCGGCCTCCCAGAGTGCTAGGATTACAGGCATGAGCCACTGTGCCCGGCCTGTGTGTAGAATTTTTTAGTGGAGAGTTGTTTTTTAAAAGAAATATGGTTGTTTCTCTTTTCTTTTCTTTTCTTTTTTTTTTTTTTTTTGAGACAGAGACTCAAGCTGTCACCCTGGATAGAGTGCTCTGGCATCACAACTCACAGCAACCTCCAATTCCTGGGCTCAAGCGAGTCTCCTGCCTCTGCCTCCCAAGTAGCTGGGGCTACAGGCACCTGCCACAACGCCCGGCCGTTTCTTGGTTGCAGCCGTCATTGTTGTTTGGCCGGCCCGGGCTGGATTCGAACCGCCAGCTCAGGTGTACGTGGCTGGCGCCTTAGCCCGCTGAGCTACAGGCACTGAGCCAATATCGTTGTTTTTCCACCTTGCTTCGAATGAGAAGTCAGATGTTGCTCATATTACTGTTTTCCCATATGAGAAATGTGATGAGTTCATTGAATGCTTTTGTACTGCATTATTTATTGTAGTGCATTTGCATGGTTATCATATACTTTATGACTTTTTATTATATAATAATTTGTATTTATTTTCCAACCTGTGTATTCCAATTCAGGACTATAGGTGGCCAGAGCCTATCCTGAGAGGGAACCTCCCTGGATAGGACATCTTTCCATCTCAGGGTACACTTATATGCCCACACTTTTCTTACTGGGACATTTAGGCATGCTAGTAAACCTAATGTACCCATATTTGGGATATGGGAGGAAACTGGAGTAACCAGATAAAAGCCATGCAAACTCCACAAAGACAGTGGCCCTGGCCAGGAATGAGTATTTTTTTAATCATCAGTATTGAATAAAATAACATTATTTGATGACCTGCTGTATATGGTATTGTCTCACAAATCCCCAAAGCTATTTTTCCTCAGATACTTTTTTCCTCTTGGTTCTTCAGACTGGATTCTTCTGTTTACCTATTTTTAAATTGATTGCTTCTGTCTTTTTTCATCTCTAGTCTGCTACTGATCTCCTCTAGTGAGTTTTTAATTTCTATAATTATATTTTTCACCTTCACAATTTGTTTTAAAAAAAACAAATTTTAATCTTATTGAAAGTTTCACTTCATCTAGCTGTTGTCAGTTCTTTAAACATGATTTCCTTTAGTTATTCGAACATATTTATTATAGTCCCTTTGGAATGTTTGTCCCTCATATCCAATATTTGGGGACACCAAGGGAGTTTGTATTAGCTGCTTTTCTTTCTGAGAATGGATCATATTTTTTGTGTGTGTGTTTTGTAATTTTTTGATGAATACTAGACATTTTAGATAATATTTTTAAGTAATATATTTTTATGTTTTCCCCAAGGGTCTGAAGTTATAGTTTTTTTCTTTTTGATTAGTAACTTTATTGATGTAAATTGCTGAAGTCTGTTTCCCATACATTTTGTGGTGGTTGATACCTTGCTGTTTTTCTTTATTTTTAAGCCTGGCTTCATATGTCTGCATGTTAGTGTTCAAATAGTGGTTGTTCAGAGTTTGTATTCAAACAGCTTGAACCAATAGAGTTTCCACTCTGCTGATGGATATGTGTAAGGGCTAGGGAGTGAGTTTAAATTCACATCATTTTCAAATCTGCTCTTTCTTTTACTTTCCATTGGCCTCTTTAGTTTCTATCTCTTCTGTGCATGTGCATAGCTCTGTTGAATGTTGTGGGTGGCCTGGGCCTGCTCTAGCCTCTGTGCACATGCATAGTCTTTGTTCATTTGGGGCTAGTGGACACAGTTTCTCAAGCCCTCTAAGGCGCTCTCACTTCCCAGAACTCTGAATTCCCCAAGTAGGTTGCCAGTTCCTTGCTTGTCCCAAAGATCTCTGCAGCCTCAGGTTATAGGAACCTCTGGCCTTCACTGATAGCTTGCCACAGAAGATCTGTACTAGCAGGTCACTCTCAGGCATTAAAATGCTTCAACACGCAAGTGTAAACAGTGTTTATGTAATCATCCATATCACCATCTTTGGTGAAATATATGTTCAAATCTTAGCCTGTTTTAAAAAAATTAGGTTGTTTTCTTAGTTTGAAAGTTCTTTGTGTATTCTGGATATAAGTCCTTTATCAATTACATAATTTGTAAGCTCATTCTTCAGGTATAAGTCCTTTATCAGTTATATCATTTATAAGCCCACTCCTCAAGTCTGGCATACTTGTTCATTTAGGAACAGTATTTTTTGAAGACCAGAAGTTCTTAATTTTGATGAAGTCCAGTTTGTCAACTTTTTCTTTTATGGATTGTACTTTTGTTGTTGTATGTAAGAAATCTTTACCTCAGCCAAGATCAATTCTCCTGTGTTTTGTTCTAGGAGGTTTTATATTTGGGTCTGTTATTCATTTTGAGTTTTTGTGTATGGTGTGAGGTACAACTTGAATCCGTTTTTTTTGAATATAGAAAGAGCAGCTGTTCCAGGACCGTTTATTGAAAAGACTATCCTTTCTTTACTGAATTGACTTTGCATGTATTTTTTGTCAAAGGTCAATTGACTATAGATGTTTGGGTCTATAGTTAGGTAGTGCAAATACTTCAACTTCAGTTTTTTTTTTTTTTTTTTTTTTGGCTATTCTAGGTCTTTTGTATTTGTATATGAATTTTAAAATCAGCTTATTTCTATAAAAGTTGGCTGCTGGGAATTCAAGTAGCATTGTATTGAATTTGGGAGAAATTAACATATTACGAATGTTGAATTTTCTGACCCATGAATAAGAAGTATCTTGGCATTTATAACATGCTTTTTTAGTAGACCATACTTCCATTCTAAACAACACTGTAAGTACCATGAGGACAGAGAACTAATTCTGTCTTCTATTCTTACCTGGACTTAGGATGTGCTCAGTAAACATTTATTGAGTGATAAATAAGGAAGATCCTTAAACATGTTTATGCATATCTCTGGTTATCTTCTTAGAATTAATTCCTAACATTGTCCTCGCCAGACTTTTTTATTTTTTAGGTAGAAATTTCTTGATAACTATCATAAAGCATGCATAATTGGTTAGCAAACAGTATTCTTTGTGATATCCTCCCTCAAGCTTTCCCTGAAATTATGAGCCTGTGAGATTCACATCACAGGCATTTCACATAGGAGATATTCAACCTGTATGTATAGTCAGTAAGGTGCTTTTGCCTACTTGGTATTGTGATATTTTTTAAAAGTTTGATTTTCAATCTCAATTTTCTAAATAAATTCTTATACTTGTCCATACCTTGTTAATATTATGCTCCTGGTCTTTTCCCGTTTTCTAAACTAGTTTTCTTATATCTCTGCTGTAAAAATATTCTCCAAGATAATTTGTATTTATTTAAAAAGTCTTACCACAAGGTGTCATTGTAACCTATAAAAAGAATTTTCATATAAACGTGCAGTATCAGTCACACAATTTTTACATTTCCTTGTGTTAAAATTTTTTTTCCTGTTTCGTGTCTGTTTCTGATTTTTCATTTGTGTCCTAACTGTGTATCTCTTTTATTAAAGGGAAAAATAAAGTAGCTCCATGTTCTTGAATTCATATTTTTCCATAAGCATATGCTTCCCACCTACAAATTTCTTGAGAGTCTGTTGCTATAGAGATGATTTGTTTGAAGGAAAGAATGAGGAGGTGTAGCAGCAGGTGGACATTTAAGGAACAAAATCCTTATTTTATGTCTTTGTTCCCTAGAGAGCCAGCTTTAAGAATTTACCCCCTCTGCATATGAAATCCCTATGGGAGAAAAGTGGATAGTCTGAGTGTTTTACTGTGATAGTGTTTGCATTTTACTAAGAGGCTTTTGCAGTGGTCACTGTACTTGATTTCTCTCTTATGGGGACTATTGCATGAAGTCATTGTAGTCTTTGAAACAACTTTTCTTCCATTTTACCTAGATTCCATTTTAGTGCCTCCTTCTCTCCCTCTGATGTGGTTTTCTGGTTGCTCTTTTAACTAGTGACATTAAAATATTTTTTGTGTTTTTGGTGGGATGGAGTAATTGATAGCCTTCTGCCTAATTTATTTATTTATTTATTTATTTATTTATTTGGTTGCAATTTTTGTCGGGGCCAGGTTTGAACCCGCCACCTCTGGTATATGGGTCCGGCACCCTACTCTTTGAGCCACAGGCGCTGCCCCTTTCTGCCTAGTTTTTAAGACTGTTTCCTCTTGACTACCTGCTGTTAACACTATCTTACTTCTGGCTTTTATCATTGCGTTCCTAGACTATTGATCTCATTTTCTTTTTCTCTCTCTTCTATCCCTTCTTCCTTCAAAATATGTCTTTCACAAATAATCTACTTATTTTTCTGAAATAGAAATCTGGTCATATCCTATACACAAACTTGATTTTCAGTGGTTCTCCAAGACCCTAGAGTAAAGGGGTCTTCTGCACATGGCCTTAAAGGTCCTGCTCTCCCTCTCTAGGCTGTTCTCCTTTCCTGCCCTCTACCTCTAATGTTCTCTCCCATCCACATGCCTTTGTATTTGATATTTCTTTCTTGGATGCTTTTCTAGTTTTAGCTTAGAGTTATCTTCTTTGTTAAAAATTTTCCTGGTAACTTCATTAACAGAATTAGGGTCCTCTCCCCTGTGCCCCCATAGTACCTACAAATATATTATAATATTTTATAATTTTAGAACTTTCTGAATTTGTGATTTTGAATAGTGTATGCATATGGTAAATAATTTTAGCAGTCCAAAAGGATTTAAGAAAGAGTATATTTTTCTGTCATCCTTATTAAGTCAGCAATTGTTGGTAAACAAGTATAGTCAACTGATTACCGTGAACTCCTTTAGGGAAAAGGTTTTCTTTTATTTATGTTTGTATTCCTGTACTCAACAAAGTATGTGGCATATAAAAGACACTTAGAAAATATCCGTAGTACCCTGAATGTGGGCAGGCTCTTCCTTGCTAAGGAGAAGTCTGGTTAACTTGATGCTCTACATATTTCTTTATAATCCCTCAAAGATGTTTTGTTAATATAAGTAGACCACTCGAAGTGTGATATAGTAATCACTCAATAAATACTGGTTGCTTAATTGCTTTTTAAAAAGATACATGATTTTAAAATTAACCAGTATGGCTTGAAGATGACTTTTATTTATCTCCTGTTTCTGGCAGTGAAAAATATTATAGTTTCTTCTTGACAGATTCTAAAAGATGAAAAAGAGAATGTTTATGTCAACTGTAGTAAAAATGCCATTTAAACTCTTAACTATCAATTTTTTTCTATTTAACTTTTGAGATTAAGACATAAATCTCATGAAAATAAAACAATCAGGATTTATTTAAAGAACAAATAATTTTCAGAATATATTGCTGCATCAGTAGACAATCTTTATTGCTCAAGTAGAGCCATATGGTAGGTAGCCTTTTCTGTTCAGGAGAAAGATGGGAATGTGAGCCAAGAAGACTCTACACCTCACACAAAGGTAGTAAGTGCTTATAAATCTTCTGAAAGTCCCTATGTTATATGTCATAGAGTCCACACTAAAGAAGCATTAAAATGAATTTGAAGAATGGTTTGGGCAGAAGTCACCTTTGCCTTACAGATCACAACTTTCAGGAACTTTCATAATTTCCTACCAAACATTTAAACATTTGACTGATTACTGAATCCTACTTTTTAGAATTCTTTTGTGTGAATTAAGCTGTTCAGAGGCAGACAGTACAATTATTAGAATAACATTTTAATTTAGAGTACTTGGTGGTTGATTGCTAACCACTCAAATACATATCTTCTTCCTTTCCTTTCTTTACCCTCCCTGTTTCTTTCTAAATCACAATTATGGGGCCTGGCACCTTACCAGGGCTTTGAAGGGTCTGCTCCCAGCTGCACTTCAGGTTCTGGCAGAGTGTCAAGTTGTGACATTTTTTGTACACCAAGACATCCTGGGATGGCTATCCACAGGCTGTTTCGGTGACTAGTGTAGGAGTCTCTCTGGATTTTGAAGAAATTGATTTCTAATGTTTTGTTTATAAATGAACTAAATGCCCAATATAGGCTCTCCCTAGACTTTTAATGTTGTTTTTTAAAAACAACATTCACTTTGAGACATTTAGTATTTAAAGCATTGTTTTGAAATGTTCAAAGGCATAGCATGTGCTTTTTAATGGAATATGTCTTGGAAGCTTTCCATGAGCATCAGCAGCTGTGCTTATTGAATATTTTGGATTACCATACTTTTAGGCAGACATTGTACTACTCACTGCTTAAGATACAGTGCCTGTGCAAAAGAAAATGTCATATGTAGGTCTGTAGAACTGGGGCCAATCAAAAGAAGTGGTGGGAAGGGCATGTGGGTATGATTATGTGAGTGTAATAGTTGCAAAGAGAGGAAAATGAATTTGGAGAAGGGCTGTGCGAGTCTTTTAAAAATTTCCTTTCATAGAAACTAGCCCATCAGTGCTCACTGACTAGTAGGCTGAAAGATGATGTTTCATTTTTTTCTTCTAATTACAGTTTGAACTATGTACTTTAAAAAATTTGCATTATGAATTTCTTTATCTGGTAAACCCTACATAATAGGAATTGTTTCTTTTGTTGTATATGTCAAATATCTAATATATATGTTTAGGAATCTTGTGAGTAATTCATAGCTGTATATGGACTGGTTGAAATCAGAGAAGTCTGACCATGCATGGTTAAGAATTTAAAATTGTGGTAGAAATTTTGAGTTTGGGTGAAATTCATTATGAATAGAAGAAAAAGCCAATGTATTAGTTACATGTGGCTACTCTAACAAATTATCACATACTAGGTGGCTCAAAACAACATAGATTTATTCTTTCACACTTTCATAGACTAGAAGTTTGAAATCAAGTTGTTGGCAGAAGCCATATTCCCTCCAAAGGCTCTAAGGTGGAATCCTTTCCTTCCTACTTCCAGCTTCTTACAGCTCCAGGCACAAGCTTGTGGCTTTATCTTTCCATTCTCTGCCTCAGTGGTCACTTGCTGCCTCCTCTTCAGTCTCAGAATTCCCTCTTCTTCTCTCTTACGAGGATATATGGAGTTGTATTTAGGGCCCACTCACATAATTCAGGGTAAGTGCCTTCTCTTATAACCCTTAATTTAATCATATCTTTTACTATATGAGGTAATATAGCATGCAGAGATTAGGAAGTGATGTTTCTTTGGGGGATTAGTGTAATATTCAGCCTACTATAGTCTGGAAGACTCTATTTCTGAATATGGATGAAAAAGCAAATTGAAACTAAACTAGCATTGGAGTGGTGAGCAGATTTATACCTAGTTTTAGATGTCGGGGTTATAAAGATGAGTAAGACCTGATTTTTGCCATGGATGAAGTTAACATTTCATGTGTTACATACACTAAAATGCAGGATAAAAGACAATAATTGTGTATGTTTGGGAGAGCCAGTATTTTTTGGAAGAAATACATTCCTGAGCAGGGTGTAAAGGCTAAATAGGAATTCACTATTAGCATTATCAAAGACACTGAGTCTTTGCAGTCAATGCAAAAAAACTTCAGTGTATATGCAGGAAGTTACTAGTGAGTACACTGAGACAAATTTTAAGCTGCTTTTAATTTCTTACCTACAAATTAGCTGCCTCCCGTTTTACGTGTTATAAAGTAAATATTCTTTGCTGAATATTCTTTTAAGCAAAGTCTTTATGGATTAAGAAGATCTATGACTAGCCATGAAATATATGAAAAAGTGTTTCAGGAAAATGCAAATTAAAGCTATGGTGAGATATCATTTTCTACTCTCTAAAATGGCTAAAATTAAAAATATTCACAACACCAAGAATTGGCAAAAATGTGGAGTAATCAGAACTCTGATTGTTGGTTGAAATAGAAAATGTGCAGCTACTTTGGAAAAAGATTTGGCAGTCTCTTATATAAAGTTAATATGTATCCTTTTTCCATGACCCAGCAATTCTTACATATTTGCCACCACCCACTGCCAACTTGAAAATTTCCCCAGAAAATCTTGTATAAGAATGTTCATAGCAGCTGTATTCATTATACCAGAAACGACCAAATGTGTATTAGTAGGAGAATAAATAAATAATATTTGGTATATTTAAACCATGAAATACTACTCAGCTGTTGAGAAGGAACAAACTACTGAAATACACAAAAACATGGGTGAATGTCACAGTCATGCGTGTGAAGCAAGGGAAATACACCTGAATACATAGTGTATGATTTCATTTTAAGAATGTTCCTGATTAGGCTGAACTACCATATAGTGAAAATAAACACAAAAGTGAGCTGAGTGATTGGCCAGGAAAGAGCATGAAGGAACTTTCTGGGATGATGGGCATGCTTTATATTTTGATGATACTGAGGCTTTCTTGAGTTCTTCCTTTGTGAGCTCATAACATTGTATATGTTTATGTACTGAGTAACCACATATACAAACAAACAAATGATCAAAAGAGAACTGGTAGAAGAAATGAGGGTTTATTTATTTATTTACTTTTTTTTTTTGAGACAGAATCTCACTAAGTCGCCCTTGGTAAAGTACTGTGGTGGCGTCATAGCTCACAGCAACCTCCAACTCTTGGGCTTAAGTGATTCTCTTGCCTCAACTCCCGAGCAGCTGGGATTGTAGGTGCTCGCCACAATGCCTGGTTATTTTTTTGTTGCAGTTGTCATTGTTTAGCTGACTGGGGCTGAACCCACCAGCTTCAGTGCATTTGGCTTGCACACAGTAACCACTGCTATGGGCACCAAGTTGGTTTTTTTTTTTTTTTAATGTTATCGTGTATATGCATGTGATGTCTAAAACATCACAAGGAGAGAATTAAGCTAATAGGACTTGGAAGAATAGTGAAAAAGACTGTGCCCAAATTTTGAATCACTGTCCTCTGTGAGTTCTTTTAAAAATTGTGGATTATTAATATAGTAGAATCTCCATAAGCTAACCCCCCCAAGGGACTGTAAAGAACTGGTCAACTATCGATGAACATTCCAAGTGGTCAGCATAAAGACTGGCGCCAGCCCCAAATATTTAAGATGGTGGGTTCAAACCCAGCCTCAGCTGAACTGCAAAAAACAGACAAATAGCCAGGTGTTGTGGTGGGTGCCTATAGTCCCAGCTACTTGGGAGGCTGAGGCAAGAGAATCTCCTAAGCCCGGGAGTTGGAGGTTGCTGTGAGCTGTGTGATGCCACGGCATTCTACCAAAGGTGAGAAAGTGAGACTGTCTCTACAAAAAAAGAAAAGAAAAGAAAAGATGTTCTATCTCATTATTTATCAGGGAAATGCCTTTTAGTCTTTTGGATATATATATATATACTCTTTTCTTGCATTGAGTTACTGAAGATTATTTTCCTGTTTTTTTTTTTTTTTTTTTGAGACAGTGTCACTATGTTGCTCTCGGTAGAGTGCTATGGTGTCATAGCTCATAGCAACCACCATCACTTGAGCTCAAGGGATTCTCTTGCCTCATCCTCCCAAGTAGCTGGGACTATAGGTGCCTGCCACAATGTCTGGCTATTTTTCTGTTGCAGTTGTCATTATTGCTTAGCTGGCCTGGGCTGGGTTAAAACCTGCCAGCTTCTGTGTGTGTGGCTGGCGCCTTAACCACTGTGCTATGGACACCAAACCTATTTTCCTACATTCTGACAACTTTGTTCTTTTGCTTTTCACATTTAGATAGTCAGTCCAAATAGAATTAATTCTAGTATATAAAATAACGAAAGGCCCAACTTCCTTTTTTCCAAAAGGTGATCTGGTTGTCCAAGCAGCATTTACTAAAGACTCTGTTTTATATACTGTTGAGCAAACTACCTTTATTCATAATTAAGTGTTTTATGTGGGTGGATCTGTTTCTGGGCTGTATTCTGTTTTGTTGATCTCTTTGTCTGTAATAATGTGGTGGCAAACCATGCCATCTTAATTACTGTAGATTTATAGTAAGTCTTGATATCCAGTAGATAAAGGATTCCTATCTTACTATTTAAAAGTTTCTATTGTTACTGGCCTTTGTCTTTTATATTTTGATATAAATTTTTAAGTCAGCATGTTAAGTTTCTCACAATTACACATGCTCTTTGGGTATTGATTGATGATGCCACATTATCTATTGATCAGTCTGGGGAGAATTTGCGTCTTTTAGAGTATTGTTTTTCAGTCCATACAACTTGGTGTATGTCTTTGGTAGGTTTTTTTTGTTTGTTTTAAATAAAAAAACATAGTTATTTGCATAGGCTTTGCATATCTTTTTGTCTAAGTATTTGACATTTTTTATGTTATTAAGCATGTCTTTAAAAATGTCTTGTTAGGCTGGGTGTGGTGGCTCACTCCTGTAATCCTAGCACTCTGGGAGGCCACAGTGGGCATGAGTTCTAAACTAGCCTGAGCAAGAAAGAGCAAGGCCCCATCTCTACTAAAAATGAAAAACTGAGGGAAGAGAATCACTTGATTCTCCCAGGACAACAGAATGAAACTCTGACTCAAAAAAAAAAAAAAGTTTTGTTGCTGGTATATAGAAGACAACTAATTTTTGTATATTAATCTGTGTAGCAATCTTGTCTTCCTAACTTGCTTGCTTTTAAAATTATTTCTTTGTAAATTCTTTTTTTTTTTTTTTTGTTTGGTTTTGGGGGGTTTTTTGTTTGTTTGTTTTTTGTTTTGGAGATAGGGTCTTGCTCTGTGGCCTGGACTAGAGTGCATGGTGTCATTATAATTTGCTGCAGCCTCACACACCTGGGCTCAAGTGATTCTCCAGCCTCAGTCTCCTGAATAGCTGGGAATAACAGGCATGTGCCACTGTGCCTGGCTAATGTTTCTATTTTTTGTAGAGATGAGGGTCACTTTTGCTCAGGCTGGTCTCCAATACCTGGCCTCAAGCTGTTCAGCTTAACACGTCTATGTCAGTTTCCCAGAGTGCTAGGATTACAGGTGTGAGCCACTGTGCCTGGCCTACAAATTCTTTTTTTTTTCCGAGACAGAGCCTCAAGCTGTCACCCTGGATAGAGTGCTGTGGCATCACAGCTCACAGCAGTCTCCAATTTCTAGGCTCAAGCGAGTCTCTCGCCTCCACCTCCCAAGTAGCTGGGACTACAGGTGCCCGCCACAACGCCCGGCCATGTTTTGGTTGCAGCCATCATTGTTGTTTGGTGAGCCCGGGCTGGATTCGAACTCTCCAGCTCAGGTGTACGTGGCTGGCGTCTTAGCCTGTTGAGCCACAGGTACCTAGCCCCTACAAATTCTTAATTTTCAGATTTTCTGCATACACAGTCAGAATATATCTGTGTATAAGGAAAGTTTTTCTTTTTCTTTTTCAATTTTTATATATATTATTCTTTTTGTTGTTTTAGTTTCTTAATACAATGTTGAATACAAGTGGCAATAATGGACTTTCTTGTCCTGATTGTATTCTCAAAGAAAGGTATTTAAAAAATTTAAATTAAACCTGATATTCATTGTGATTTTTTTGTGTACACCTTAATTTTTTATTTTTTAGAGACAAGGTCTTACTTTGTCATCTAGACTAGAGTGTGGTAGCATGATCATAGCTCATTGTAATTTCAAATTTCTGGGCTCAAGTAATCCTTTCACCTTAGCCCTCGAAGTAGCTAGGACTACAGACATGCACCACCATTCCTGGCTTATTAAAACATTTTTTTTTAGCCTTGGCACCTGTGGCTTAAGCAGCTAAGGTGCCAGCCACATACACCTGAGCTGGTGGGTTCGAATTCAGCCCGGGCCCACCAAACAACAAAGATGGCAGCAACCAAAAAATAGCCGGGCACTATGGTGGGAGTCTGTAATCCCAGCTACTTGGGAGGCAGAGGCAGGAGAATCGCTTGAGCCCAGGAGTTGGAGGTTGCTGTGAGCTGTGTGACACCACGGCACTCTACCCAGGGTGACAGCTTGAGGCTCTGTCTCAAAAAAAAAAAAAATTTCAAAATTGCTTTGAAGGGTAGACTTGGCACTGTCTTCCAACACAGCTGTACCATTTTGCATTCTCATCAGCAATGAATGAGAGTTCCTTTTGCCTCACATCCTCACCAGCATTTGGTGTTGCTAGTGTCTGCCCCAAATAAAAATATATGTGGGTTATAATGAAAGTTTGGAGATACATAAAAATTGAGATACGTATAAACCACAAGGACAGAAACAAATGAAGCCCCCCAAACAATGCTGATAAACCTAGCAAGTTGAAAACTGCGTGGATGAATCAGAACGGGTGCTGCTGTTGTCTGTGTTTTTTTATCCACTTCATTAATTCCTTGGCAAATGTATGTTCTTGACAGGATTATTTTGTGGTGGCCGCTACAGATAGCGCACTCTGTTTACAAAGATTGAATCCTAGTACGTGTTTAACATAAGAGTAAAAGGATTAAAGTGTCCTCAAAGGATTTCTCCTTCTCTGTTAAAATATAATTTCTTTTTTTTTTTTTTTTTTTTTTGTAAGACAGAATTTATTCACAGAAAAGAATACAGAAAACATTAAGGCACCTGGTAGAGGGAGAAAGTTCTAGTGGGGAGAGAGAAGCTCTCTCCGTTTCTCTCCCAGTCTTTCCCCATCTCCTCCTTTAGGCATTTAGTCTCAGGGTATATATAGGTGTATGGGTTCCTTGGCCAGGAAACAAATGAATACAGTCCCTTCCACCAGGGGCAAGGTGAATGAATGTATC